>JAMPIO010000350.1:0-84941 GCA_024699865.1 Aphelenchoides fujianensis
CGACGAGCGTCTTCAAATTCGAGTGGAAGGTGACGAGCTGTTCGAAGCGCACCGCAAAATACACGTTGACGACGAGTTTCGAAATCACAAAGAGCAATTCGACGGAAGTCTTCAGCTCCACTATCGTCCGAACGGCCGCCATCTCTTCGCCATAACAATCCTCCTCCTTTTTGCACGTGCTCCAATACCCGGCGAGTACAGCAGGGACGCGACCGTCTGGCACGTGCTGTTCGCCGTCTTCAACGGCTCGAACGGGATCTTCATCCTGCTGATGTTCGTCTACGGGCGGGCCCACGCGTTGATCCGACTGCATGCGGAGAGCTCCGCCGGCGCCACTTCGTCCACGGTCGCCCACTCCAAGCGGGAGACGAGCGATTAGCCGGCGGGACTTCCGAGATGCCCTCGTTCTAACGAATGTTTATTGATTGATTCGAATCGAAGACCATGACGGAGATATGCGGGAGAGAAACGCGTGTGTGTGCACAACAAACAAACAAGAGACGGCCGCTTCGCTTCGGCCAACAACTTCGATTCGATTCGAAAGGAGAGAAGTGAGCAGACGATGTGGAGAAAATGCGGGAGAACGGAGAGAAATCGGGTTGATATTCGTGGGTCTATTGGATTAAACGACGAAGGATCATGAGAAAAGAGGGGATGAACCGGGCGGAAGACCAGACGGATGAGAACGAGAGATTTCTTTCGCGTAGCGCAGAGGAGGAGAGAGAACCCGGGAGGCAAACAAGAGAGCGAAAAGATCATGAGACGATCAATGCTTTAGAAAGTTACACGAGAGGCTCCCGATCGATGAGCGGCGACGAGGCGTTCGCTTCGGCCTTGTCGTCCGCCTCTTTCGGCAAGGCGGCGTGTTTGTGGATCGCCGGAAGGTCGAGGGACTCCCGCTGGTGCACCAGTCCGCCGTTCCCGCATGGACGGGAGTCCTGAAGCAAACAAATCGATTGAATCGATTAGCGGAGTGCTCACCGCCCCGCTCATCCCGTTCCGATTGCCGCTGATCACGCACGAATTGGGCGGATCGCCGGTGATCGTGATCGCCGTGGCGGGCATCGCGTGCTGCCCGTGCGCGAGGTCGCGTCGTTTGTGGTACGATTGAGGCGAGCTGGCGCGCTGCGCGTACTGGAACGCCGTGTACGGCGGGGCGTTGCCGAGCGGCGATTGTGGCTGCTGCATTTGGTGCCCCTGCGGCGACAGGTTGCCCGCCGCGTTCGTGTGCAACGTCGTCGTCGTCGGTGGAATGGTGATGGGCTGGGGCGGGGGCAACACTCCACCAGCAGCTTGTTGCTGCTGCTGTTGCCCAAGGACGACCGCTTGGAGCTCCATGATCCTTTGAGTGAGCATGTCGATCTGACTGATGAATTGGTCCTGGGTGCGGTGCATCTCCCACAACGTTTCGTGCATTTCGTTGTGCAGCTGCAAACAAACAATCGATCATTCCGATCGCTGCATTCGAACGAACCTTCCCAACATCGAGCAACGAGTTGCTCTTCTCCTGCAGCTTCCGCTGATCCCACTTGATGCGACGAAATTCGTTGATTGCGTTCAGGAATTTGCGTTGATGCTGCCGAAGTCGGAGGTCGTCGCCCTTGTTCGGCGTCTGCTGGTAGCGGTGGATGAACCACGTGTGCTGCAGCACCGAAGCGGCGGCGTTCTTGCGCTGATGCGTGAGTTTGCTGTCCGAAATGAAGTTGTTGACTTGTTTCTCGGCGCGGCTCAGCTCCAGTTTGCGCGAAATGACGGCGATCAGCGCCGACGAGACGCCCGCGCCGACGATTCCCGTGGTGATCGCCAGCGCGCGGCCGCAGTGCGTCGCCGGCACCAAATCGCCGTACCCGATGGACATGAACGTCACCTACGAGTCGCTCCCGTTAGCTCAGTGGCTTTCGTGCCGGAACTCACCATAATGAACCACAACGAGTTCATGTAGTAGTGCTGGGGCGGGAGGTTCTGGTTGTAGCGCTCGCATTGCGTGAACCTGAAATCGAGAGCTTCAAATAAATTGCTTCCGCTGTTAAACTCACATCCAACTCATGCAGACCCAATAGGAGACGGTGAACACGACGAGGACGGTCAGCGGATGGTCGGACATCATCGTTTTGATCACAAAACGAAAGTCCATGGAGATTCGATTCAGAGCGGCAATCGAGCGGGTTGCGGCGTCCTTAAACTCGAATCAATAGAAAGATGTGAGTGGAAAGTGGGTACCTGGAACTGCCGCGAGTGGAGGACCATGAAGCGGCAGAGGAGGTACGCTCGCAGGTACATCGGGATCGACATCATCACATCCAACGGAATGGAAACGGATTCGAGCTTCTGCTGCGGTCGGAAGTACGCCCAGTGCACGTTGCCGCTGCCGGGGAACGGGCAGATCGCACAGACGGAGATTTCGATCCCGAGCTTGATGATCCGTTCGGTCGTCAACGCCACGCGCCAATCATCCGCCCCCGAGTCGATCAGCGCGATCTTCACTTCGATTCGGTGGTAGTTGATCAGCGAAATGATCAGAGCGGCTGTCGAAGCGACGACGAGCGAGCGGATCGCCAGCGAGACGATCGAGAACTAAACGACGGAACGTAAATGAAGAAAGAGAGGGAACGAACCTTTGAGATGATCGCAAGAGCCGTGAGCTCCGTGTCCACAACGACGAGAATCAGGCCGAGCAGGCCGAGGATGAGCGAGAGATCGCAAACTTTGTTCCGTCGCTGGAACAACTGCTTTCGCTGGCGACATCGCATCTTGGCGGTGGAGTCGCTGAAAGACGGGAATGAGAGGAGAAAAACGGGCGTTGAATTCTTTAGTCCACTCTCTCACTCACACTTTCACACCGAAACAATCCACCTGCTCACAGTCGGCACTCTGCATCCTCTCTTCAGTTTTGACTTCTCGTTGTACAGCAAGGAGGAATGCAAGAAACCAATGTTGGAATGCTCTCATTCGTTCGCTCGTTTGTTCGCTCTTTTGCTCTCGTTCTCGCTTTCCCTCTCGTCCCACTCGGTCACAATCCGCTCACAAACCGTTCCAAGCCGACAAAACCGCTCGGCCGGATCGTAGCGCGCTTATGACCTCAGTCGTTCCCGCACCACACACGACGCATGAGACGTCGAGAGCTTCTTTTGGACTCAACGGTCAGCGGCCGGGCGAGACTTCGACCCGCCGGTCCATCCATTAGGTTAATCAAACTTGCACGCATGCTCGTCCCTCCCGCACGCCAAACATCGCCGCGCCGCGAAATCGAAAGTTCGGCCGGCCGCCCGATTTAAACGCCGACCTTTGCCCGCGCAACGCACCTGCCCTCCTCCTCATCAGCGGCGGCCGCTTCCCGATTCGACTCGAGGAAGTAGAATACGTAATCGAACAGAAAGTTCGAAAGCGGATTCATCACGTTTCTTCGGCTCTTGCACACCCGAATTATAAAGCGAGGTGCAGAATTTAGAGCAAACAGTCGACTGTTGCAACGAACCGCCGACAAGCTGCGGACTTCGTCGTGCAACGAACCTAACTGCCGCCCTTTTGAAGCCTCGACCTCACGGCTTCCACCAAGCGGCTACTCGTCGTTGCACTCTTGACCTTTGGCTCTTCCTTCAACGAAGACACTTCAAAAGCGAGACGTCAGCAAAAAGCCCATCCAAAGGCACTTCTCCTTGAATTTGTGGACCCGACCGCCCGCCCACTTCTTTCCGCTCGGCGTCGTTTGTTTGCGCTCTTGCCTGATCATGAACTGGCGAAGGAATTGCCACAAAGAAGTCCACGAGACGGCCATCTTTTCTCGTTGTTGGGGTCAAACGATTGCTGCAACGGTCCAGCGAATGGTGGTGATTAGAAAAAAGTGGTAGGAAAGAGGGGAACACGATTGACGTGAACTTGAAACCACTCGCTGAATGACACACGTGTTCCCAACCGGCCCGAGCGACCCAAAGAAACAACAGAGTTCCCCGTTCAAAAGAAAGCTCTGAAAGAGACGGAAGGAGCGAACAAAACACCCACCGAAACCCCAGCAATGGGAAATGAATGGCGAGGACAAACCGGGAGGTCGGCGGAAGAAAGAAGGCGGTCGAAGCGGGCGACAAGCCAATGGAATCACTTCGTTTTGTTTATTCTCGCCTTCTTCTCCCTGCCGGCTTAATCGTTCGGTCGAATGCCGGGAATTCGGCGGACGAGACTGTCGAGCGTGCGGAGTAAACAGGAGTAAACCGACAAGATCCCGCACGAGCACGCGACTGTCTCCTCCTGCGAGAAACAAATGACTGTTGCGGGCGAGCGAGCGAATGAGTGGAGAACCCAAAGGCAATTCGGAGACCCGCCCCAGGACCCACGAGTTCATCGGTGGTTCGGCCGGCGGAGAACAAAAGAAACGAGGATTAGTTTTTAATCAAATTACTCCCCGCCGTTGCCAATGAGCGCCCCGAGGAACCGAAGAGAACAGAAGGCCCGGCGGAAGCGCGCTGTTTGCCCAAAAGTTCAGAAGTCGGTCGACCCAAACCGGCGGCCGGACGGCGGGCATTCGATCCGCCGACCTCCCCGCTGGCTCATCCTTTGGCCCGTCCGGTGGACCGAAAGAACCCACCGACCGACCGGAAACGAAAAGAAGTTCGAATTCCGTCGATGACATCGTCGCTTTTCCGCTCGGTTTCGTGAATACGACGACGAGACGGCCATTTGCAGCGGAATGAGTCGCTCGTTTGATGGCGGCGAGCGAATCGAATTCGAGCACTTGCTTCGGAATTGCGCCCAATTGGACACTCCCCGGCGGAACGAAAGGCGGCCGTTGCCCCGGCAACAACCCGCGAATGGGCGCAGTGAATAAAAGAAGGCGTGGATTCGATTAGTGCAGCTGCATAAGAAAGTGAGAAGTGGAGAGAAGTAAGTAAAAATGGGAGCTGCACTTTGAGTTAAGTAAGAGCGGAGAATGCTTGATGTTGGCGAAAGGACGGATAGATCAAAAGCATTTCTTTTGTTCTCCTCATCCTCATCTAATTCAAGCAAAGAAACGTGTGAAGATCGAAGCTCGTGATAAACGAGTGAACGAACGAATCATTTCGTTCCCCGCCGACCGAAACATGTGGACGGCAAAACAATTTGATTCCCACCGTTCTCGGCAGTTCTCTTTGTTCTCGAAGTTCCCGCAGCTCGTGCAGTTCAGGTGCCCAGGATCGCACGAAGCGAAACGAACGAAAAAAGCGGAGCGGTTCCCGTGGAAACAAATTGGGTCGGAAATCTTGGACCGCGCTTCCCAGAACTCGAGCGGTTGATTATAAAAAGGACGAACAAGTCATGGGTTGGGCGATTGAATCAAACAGTCAGCGGAAAGCAGTAGATTCAATTTGCAGTCAACTGCTGCCCGACTGAAGGTCGGCAGTTAAGAGGCGGTCAAAAGGAAGGTGCGTGACCGACCGCCGGCAGCGGCGAAACGGGCGCCCAATTCCCGCCGGCCTCTTGGAATCACCTGCAGCCGCCATCTCGCAGTAAACAGAATGATATCACTCGTAATCACACTCGTGCACTCTCTCTATTGCTCGCCAGCTCACGTGATCCAAACGACTGACTCCCGACTTCAACTCAATTATTTATGGCAGGCATCGCGTGATGTGAGGTTCGTGATGTCTGCCGATTAACCGCGTGAAAATGAGGAAGTACTCGGCCAATAGAGTTGTTGCAGACCGCTGCTAACACTTTAGACGATAATGATTCAGATCATTGTATTGAGTGTGAAAATACGCTTCTTAGACACCAATGCAAACACACACCATCCATTTCATCTCAATCATTGCTCATAGTCGTCTTACTCGCTCCTACCTGGCTTGACTCAACAGCTGGGTCCAGTTGAGCGGTGCGGCGAAGATCGGATGTTTGCGGCGGATGGGGCATTTCGCGCAGTCGAAATGGAGGTGATTGTGGGACGAAAGGGAGCCCTTTTGTTGCTGCATCTCGCCGCTTCACATCGAGCAACAGGGCTGCAGTCAAGCGGTTTGAGAACACGAGGCTCGGCGGGAGGTGGACACGTGCGGAAAAGTGGAAACAAACAAACAAGAACGAAACAAGTGACTGAAAGGATGGAAGGTCCACGAAGTCCAACGTGATCGTCCTGCCTCTTGAAAGGCCGACCTCCCGCTAATCGCTCCTCATTGGGGGCGACCGAAAGCGAAGGGCGAAAGGCGCGTAAATGCCTGCCAAAAACAGACGAGAAAGCGGAAGGCGGAAGAAGGCGGAGGGCCGAAGGAGCGACACGAATTTCCAACTTCTCCGGCCGCTCTTTTCGAACGGACGGCTGAGCGGCCGAAAGACGTGCCGCTGCGAAAATTAGCGAAATCTTCGACGTCCGGCGGCCACGAGCGTCGCGTCGCGTCGATTGAGCTTTCGGTTCATTCGGGAACGAAGGAGATGAGTAGAAGAGTTTGATGCGCAATGCACTCACTCACTCACCCCACCAGCATGCCCTTCGGTTGACTCCCGATGGATGACGGATTAGCGACGAACATCATTAGTCTCTCTTTTTTCCTCCTCCTCCTTTCGGCGGCCGCGCGTTCGGCCGTTCGTCTGCTCGAAACGAAGCGGCAGCGGCGAATTCCCGGGAATTCGCGACGTCGCGAAGAACAAGCGGCAATTTGCGGCCGACGTCCAATCGGCCGACGTGCTCGAGCGGCGTTTTTTGATCGCCTGGGCACGACGAGCGGATGAACGAATGAGTAAGTTAGGGACGAGTAAACAGACAGTACAAGAAGGAGCAAAGCGTCATCGGAAGATAAGAGTGCAACAAAGTAGTAGAGTCTTGAGGCAAGTACGATTGACTCACTTCCCTACCGGAAAGAATTGCACAAGCAAGCGAAAGCGGGAGAAAGAAACGAGTCATTCACTTCCACCCGCTTACAAAAACCCGCAACGAAACACTCCAATTTGGCCGGTCTTCTTCCGCTTCCCGCACGGACGGCAACTCATCGCCCAAATTTTCCAATCCGCCGCCCGTCGACGAGAAATCGAGACCGCCGGCCGGTCGGCCGTCTCGGCCATTCGAACCGCTCCGCAATTCACGTGGGAAAAGCGGGCGCGCGATCGTGAACTTGAGGCCGAAATTCGGGCCGTCGGAATGAACCGAGAGCGCGAGAACGGCGGCCGCGTTCCCTCAAATGAGAACGCCGATGAGGAACTCCTGGCACGGGCGTGAATTCTTTGGGATTTTTTGGTTCCTTGCGTTCCTTTTGGATTATGAGATTCGTCGGTTTCCGGCGGATTCCCGTGAATTTCAAGGCAAAGCAAACAACGGAAGCAATGAGGAAACAGCCAAAAGAGCAAACAGAAAAGCAGACGGTAGCAAACGGAAGAACGCTCCAAAGTCTGACCTTGGCCGTGAAGTCACTCGAGACAAACAGCGGACGAAGTTCTCGCCTGCTTGTTTGCGACCACCTCGACGACGACGCCAAGGCCCGCGACGAGGGCGACGAAACACCCGCACTAATCGAATCCACGAATCGCACCAAACAAGAGGGACGAGTGGAAAGCAGGTGAATTGCGGAACCAAACACCAGCGACGGCGGATTGATTTCGTGGCGGCGGCCTGAGAACGTCCACCCTTCCGCGTATCGCCGCCGTTTGCTTCCGAGAACCGCCGAATGGGGAAGCGGCCGACTGGGCCGCCTGCGGGCAGATTGGCGGAATTCAATTCCCCGCCATCGAGGAGTGTTTTGATTGAAAAAGTGCCGAAGAAGCGGGCGGAGGTGTGCGGAAAGCGAAGAGCGGAGATCGTAACCCCCGCCGAATGCCGCCGGCAATCCCTCGAATATGAAACGGGGGGTGCGAAGGAACAACCAAATAAAGCCGGGCAATCCACCCGCCCCCTCCTCTACTGTTCGAATGCAAACAGAAGACGGCGACCGACGGGAAAGAGGGAGGGAGGGACGGCGAATGGGTAATGAGTCCGTCGAAATGAGAAGGAGGAGGAGGAGCGGAGAACGGGCGAATGTCCCGAACAACTGCCTCCGGGAAGTGCCCAAGCAAACAAACGGAAGGACGAACAGTTGAGAAGGAACGATCCAGCCCACGGATTGCTCATTCGAATCGTGTCGAGTGGAAAGAAAAACGACTGGTGACCAGCGCACTTCGCGGTCGCAGCTCCATGGCAACCCGAACGCGTGAATTCAATTCGATTCCCGCTTAAAACCCCTCGGTCGACCGGCCGGCTGTTCGCATCGCATCGCAGCGGAAGACGTCACGAATTCGGTTTGCGTTGATTCGTCACTCGAAATCACGCTCAAAAATTCGCGGCGATTCCGTCGGCTTCAATTCGAAGTCCACAGTTCGCGTTCACGTCACCGCCGGCCGCTCTGCTCGTCGCCGAGTTTGTTCTCGTGGGAACGCGGACGAGCAGACGACTCGGGAATGTTTGCGCTTGCTTCCGTTTTGAGGTCGAAGAAGAAGAACTCGGCAGACTTGTCGGCGTTTCAAACACTCGCATATGGCTGATCGCTGCTTCGTAGCACGCCGTTGACGAAAGAAATCATTGCTTTAGCGGGTTTAAAGACAACACTACGCACAAATGATTTATCGGTCACTCATTACTCGCTAAACGATTCATTCCCAGCTCAGTGCCAACTCCAAGTCACTCGCTTCTCTTCCACAACTCATCACTCGCCCACACCCCGAACTCGTTTTCAATCGAACCAACCTGCTGATGCTGATCGCGTAGCCGGACTGCCGCCTTCGGATGAGTTTGGACGAGCTGTTCCGTTTGGTCGCCTCGGTCGGTTCGCTCACGTCCGCGAAGCGAACGTCGCCGTTGGGTTTTTCTTCTGAAAACAAGCGGGATTAATTGCGAGGACGACGAAGCAGAGGGTGTCGTTTGTTTCAGTCCAATTCATTCGGTTTCTCCACTGGACTACCTTGCTCCTGCTCGTGTTCCTTCAAGCGCTCCAACAACAGTCGCCGTCGATGGATGGAGGCGCCGCGAGAGAGCAGCTCGCAGCACGCAGTCGGCTTGTAGTCGGTGCACATTTCGAAGGAGTGCCAGAAGTTCCGCCGCGCTCCCGTCGCCGCAGTCAACGGCGGCTGCTTCAGCGCCGCGAAGGACCACCGACCGGTGGCGTTCGAGGCGGAAAAACGGCGGCGAATGGCGAACGACGACTGGCGGGCGGCCATTCGGCGCGAGTGCGCGCTGGGGACTCCCGGCTGTTGCTGCACCAGCTGGACCGCCATCCCGCCTCCGCCTCCAGCGCCTCCGATGCCTCCGGCCATCGCGGAGAGGGGGCGGCGCAAATGGGCCGAGGGTGCACGAAAGCGCGTCGAGTAGGCGAGCGGCGGCGTCCCCAACGTCTGCGCCGAGGTCGCGGCCGAAGAGGCGAACGAAATCGGCGCCGTGTGCGTCGCAACGACCGCCGACGCGACGGACGGCAGCGGCGTGATGCCGCGCGGATCGAAGGCCGAAAAAAATTGGTGGCCGGCCGTGGCTGAGGTCGGCGTTCGACACTTGGGCAGCGGCGCCGCAAATTCGTCGAACGGAAAGGCGGCCGCCGCTCCAACCGTCGCTCCAGTGCGCTCCTCGCCCTCCTGGGAGGAGCGGGTGCTCTCGCTGTTCGCCTCCTCGTCCACCTCCTCGCCGTTCGCCAGCCGCTCGCTGCGGCGCCGTCGGCGGCGGTAGAGCGGCGATGACGGCGTGCTGAGGATCGTCGGCAGGAGGCCGCCGTGCCCGAGCGGCGGGAGCGCCTCCAATCGAGCCGGCGTCGTCATCTCGCGAACGAAGGCGACCGCCGCGGTTTCAGTGACTTCTTTGGGCTGCACCGCAGCAGTCGGGGCCGCGAGCGGCGCCGTTTTTGCGATCGAAGGCTAAACGGTCGGGGGCGAGTTAATCCGAGTGACGAACGAGAAGCACGAGCAAGCGGGTTGCAGAGGTTGATGCACGAGCGTTCGCAAAAGAGAAAAGTGATGGAAAGCGGCTACGTGTTCGCAAACTGTTGTGAAATAAAGGACCGAGCGAGCAAGAGGCTTAGACAAAAGACGTTTGTTCCCTGTTCGTCATTCGCTTGTCACCTGCAAAATCACCAGCGATGTCACGAACGGACGATGTCACAAGTGAGCGAGCGAACGAATGGAAGAGCGGACGTGCCAGCGGTGACGTGAATTCGGAAGTCAAATCCCGCCGAAATCGTTTCGCAACCGCCGGCCACGCGCCGCCTCTCGTCCCGAAATAGGCGGCCGTTTTTGCAGCGAGCGGGCGGCGGAACGGGCGGCATCCCGCCGTCCTGCAAGCAAGCAGGTAGACGGGCGGGCGGGGAATCTCCTGCAGCTCCGACTGAACTCAACGGACTCGCTCGTTCGTTCGTCTGTGGTGTTTGAACTGCGCGTTCCCCGCCCCGCCGACCACCCAGCCGGCCGGCCGGACGGGCGAGCGGAAACGCGTGAGAATTTCGGTCGTGTTCCCGTCCATTTTCGTTCGCTCGCTCGCGAACACACGCCCTTTTAATCCGGAAGTTGTGGTCGGCAGCCGGTCGAAGACGCGGGAACCCATCGACTCACAACGCGGCCAATTACACGATTGCGGGAATCGATGCGAATTTACGGGAATACAATCAAAAGAATCCTCACGGATTACCCACGAGCCAGCCATGTGTGGTTCGTGTTCCAAATACTCCGTTGTGCAACAAACAAAAGAGAAAGAATGCCGAGGATTACACCGACCGACCGACAGCCCACTCGGCCCGACTGTTTGGCAATCGGGACTTCCGGGCAATAATCGCCCCCGTCTTCCCGCTTGCTTTGCGGCTTTGTGTCGGCTGAAGAAGACCCAAAGGTTCACTCGCTTTACGGATTCCCGTTTTCGATTGTAGGAAGCGAAGGGGAGTGCGAAGGAGAGGACGGAGGATGTGGCCGGTAAATGAGAGGAAACCCCAGGAAAGAAGCAATCAATTTGCTTGAATATTTGGGTAGAACTAACTGGAATCTGTCGGAGCAAACACAAGGACGAAGGAACGACGCAAAATGAACAAGAAGTTCGTGGGGAAACCGAAGGAATTCCGCCCGAAAACCTCCCACCTTTGATTAATTTCGGCACGCGACGTCCAGCCGTTTTTAAGCGGCTAACACCTCCGACCATCCGACTGGCCGACCGACGCGCCAAACACGCGGATTAGCAGAGGCTTTTCGCTCACGATCCGCCCCGGCAAGCGGCGGGAACGTCGCCCAATCAAACTAATTATGTCCCCAGATTGTGGGTCAAATACAAGCAGGAGAGGAGTTATGGCGACGAAATGAACGAAAAGAATGATGCGGAAACGAATGATGTGGGGAACGAATTTCACAACAGATGGCTGCAATCCACTCGTTTCGGAGCTAATTGGGTTCTCTTTATGAGCTTTTGTACCTCATTGGAGACCCGATTTGGACCCGCCCGCCCGCACGGACGAAAACAGATGGCCGGTGAGGTGAGTTCTTGCGTGCACGAGTGAACTCGTCGAACGTCATCCGACTCAACTCGAAAGGAATGAGATGAGAATGACGTGAACAAACCGCACAAACACAAGTGCACGAACAAACGAGTGTGCTCCCAACGGAAAAGAAGCTGGGCGATTTGCAAAAGACCGTCAATCGTGCCCGTTTGTTCATTTGAACTGCCGCCCTTCCCACGATGTTCGCAGTCGACTGTTGAGTCGAACCAATTGGAGGGAAACGTGGGAACGAGCGGCAAGCGAGTGATTGCCATTGGAAACACACGCGAGAACGACGGGGCGTGATCTACGAAACAATTAGTTCGTGGGACCCGCCGGCTGTCGTTTAATTTGGGCGGCAATTAGGGCTTCCGATTGGCGAGAGACGAAAGAAGCTGCAAGACAGTCGAGAACGTTCGTTTGTTCGTCCGTGTGTTCGCAGGATTCCACGACCACACACGAGCACGAGCTAACCAGGCAACATCTCTTCGAAAAAAGAACAGCAAAAGAGAAACCCTGCAGTTAAACAGGCAGAGGAAACCAGCGAGATCAAGCGAATCGAGAGAATGAAGACCGCTCGGAATAAAACGCTCCCGAATTTGAACGAAACGCTCCGTTCTTGGCACCTCCGTGCACAGTCGCGATGCGCTCACGGTCGTCGGATGTCAACCGCTTGGCAACCGAACACACCAGCGAACAGGAAGGGCGGCGAATCGTCATCCCGTCTGCTCGCCGCCCGCCCGCCCGCATCGAAATCCGTCGGGCGACCAATCCGACCGCCCAATTTCTCATTCGACTTCCGCCTTTCGCCGCCAAATCCCCTCCGTGCGACGAGCGAACGAACGGGCGGAGTGGATTGAAGTGGCGGCGAGTGACAAAACGGAAGCAGTGATCACCGGAAAGCAAGTGAAGTCATTTGCACTCCCGCACTCCACTCCCACCCTCCCTCTCATGATGTGTTCGTCGCTGCACTCGTCTGCTCACAGCTGGCTGCTCCACTCGTCTGCTTACTGCTGCTGCTTTTGCGAATGATTCACCCGAGCGGCTCAGCGGACGTCATTCACCGAATTTCGACAGAAGTGAACGGAAAACACGCAAATGCGGCAGAAGATTCGTGGAAAGCGGATCAAGCGCGGCGTCGAGTAGGGATCTGCGGGCGAACGACGTAAAAGAAAGGAGCTCGACTTATGCTCTGCCTCGTCACAAAGAATGTCTTGGCCCTCTTGCAAGAGGTCGTTTGATTTCGAATTCCACCCGAAATGCGCAACGTTCCCGTGGGATTCGAAGTTCTTTGAACAACTCGACCCCTTTCAGCATCTGCAAAGGCAAGGCGAAGTCAGCAACACAGATAACGAGTTTGCAACTCAAAACGAAGAGAACTCTAATTTGTGTTCGACCCGAAAGAGACGCCAACTGATATCGCTTGCCCAGAACATGACTCGTTCTATCCTGAAGCCGGCCGCAATCCAAACAAGAATCAATTAGCCGAATGGAGTGAACGGAAGTGGACTCGCGATCTAACGGTCGTCCGACCAGTGGGCGGCCGGCTAATGTGTTTGCCGGCCACAAGCAAAAAAAAACGGAGGATTAGCGACAAACCTCATAGCAAAGAGATTATGCGCACGTTATGAAACAGGCAGGATAACAAGCCTTGAGCTCGAGGCTTCTTTGCTCCGTTGGGTACGAAGAAACAAGCGGAGGGCGTTGTTCCCATGATCAACCGAAGAAACAAAAGAAAAAAGAGAACACACGATCCAACCAAAAGTTCTCGCCGCTCGCCGGTCGTCATGGCCGCTCTTTGTTCGAAGAAGAGTTGGAGGAATGGGAGAGACGTTCAAGCACTCCTTTGTGCCCAACCAGCAGTCGAAATCTGCCGCAAAACGACCGCGAACACGTGAACGCGAACGATACGAACAAGCAGACGGCAAATCCTTCAACTTGCAGCCACCAGTGAGTGTGTTTCGGAGTCCGAACGAACTCGGTTGAATGCGAGTTGAAATCAATGCAAAACTAATGAGCTTGCGGGCGGGCGGTCGCGGGCTGGACGAATTCAATGGAGAAAAAACAAACTTCATTACGAACACCCTCAATCACTCGCAATTGCAGCCGATTGATTCGAATGGCGGTCGATTGATTCGAATTCAAAGCGATGTAACGAAAATAAACGGCGGAATCCAACATCGACAATTCGGGCACAACTTCCCTCACCGACCACCCAGCGGATTAGTCGGCCGACTTCCATTCGCGGACACAAATCGCGTGTTTTCCGCTCGATTTGGACCACCGCAAGGCCGCATTTGGGTCGTCTGATATCACTTTTCATTCCTTGCGGGCATCCGGCGTGATAATCCCGTCGACTTCTTCACGCCATCCACCGCCGCGCTCACATCATCATTTCGATTCTGCAGCATGGAGGTGAATCGTTGGGCAACAAGCGAGCAACGAGCAGGAGCGTGCAGAAACAACTCGTCCAAAACATCGTCCTCCCTGGTCGGATTCGATTCGATTAAGCGGAGAATCCTGGAGTGAAGCAAGTGGAAAGCAAGTGGAAAACTAGTGGATTCCAGTGGCTCGTCTTCCGGTTGAATCGTTCGGCCGGCCGGCCGGTAATCCGCTTTCGGGTCGCGTGCACACGACCTGCACCCACTGGTCGCTTCAAAAGGGGGTAGATGACGTCGGAGACGTCGAAGACGACAGAAAATAGCCCCGATTCAAGCGACTCAAAGGATTTGAAGTCAGCAGACGTCCAATTACTCCCGCGTTCATTTCACAACAATTCTTTCGTTTCGATTCGAGCTGACGCCATCGTTCTTCTCCGCTGAAATCAAAGCCGCAAATCCCGGCGGTCCGCAAATGGCGGCGGCCGTCTTCTTGAGTTCGTCGGTGGAAATCGAGAAGACGAACGGATTCGAGCGGTCGGTCGGTCGGTCGTCTGCTTCCTTTCTGCTCCGAAATTCGAACCTC
This sequence comes from Aphelenchoides fujianensis, assembly GCA_024699865.1. Lineage (NCBI taxonomy): Eukaryota > Metazoa > Nematoda > Chromadorea > Rhabditida > Aphelenchoididae > Aphelenchoides > Aphelenchoides fujianensis. The sequence continues at coordinate 14,388 of JAMPIO010000350.1, forward strand.
CGCGCCGTCCGCATTCAACCGTTGGACGTTCGAACTCCACCGAATTGTCACGACTTCAATTCGAACGAATTTGTTTTGATTTCCTCATCGATTGTTTCATCTTGTTCGTTGAGCAATGGAATAAAGGAACAAACCTGGAGTGTGAGTGGCCAACGCACCATGAGATCCGACATCCTGGTGCGATTCGCGGCGGTTGCGGGCTGTGAGGAGGTTCTTGAACTGATTCGTGTAGCCCGACACGCGGAGGATGTCCGTCGAGACCTGCAAAGAAATAAGTCAGTTGAGGAGAGGAGTTGGGAAGCTTGAAAGCCCCCTTGCTTCGGTTGATCGACGCCTGTTTGAACGCCCACCTTCCTCAGTCGGTCGTTATATAAACACCAGCGTGTGACGGCGCTTCGCGCCGTCCCCAGCTGGGGGTGTCGTTAGACTGGTGGGTATCGAGTGTTTTTGTCGATTTTCTTAGGGAGCAGTTTTTAGACAAAGACGGGTTACTTACTCCATTCCGCTCATAGGGGCGCAAGAAGAACGAAGGCGAATAGTTGAAGTCGCTTGCAAACGCGAGCTTTGGGCATGAATGTGCGCAGAACGTTGTTTAACATTTGCGAACGGTGCCAAACAGTCTGTTTCCATCCTCGAAAGCGGAAAAATGAGCGCTGGTTTAGGCACCCGAAGAAGCCGACCGCAAAGCTGGAGTGCAGGCCCCCACTATAGAACGATCCATTAATCCTCGGCAACCGATTGTTTGAAAAATCTGAAACGGTGGAAAGATGGGCAACAACTTGCTCGGCATTTCTGTTAACTTACAGAAGAATCCGTCCACTCACTTCCGAACCCGCCCGGTTTTTGTGCGATATTAGGGGTCTTTTTCGCGCATGTCGCAGTGGCCAAGTGGGCCAAAAACAACAAAACAATGCACACCGCTGGAAAGCACGCATTCTGCGCTTTCAAATAAGCCTACACACGAGCCTCCATGTTCGACAGTCGACGAGAACGGCGAGGTTGAAATTCGTCGGAAGTTTCCAAACCGACACAAAATTTTCTTTTGAATTTCTCGTTGCGAAATTTGCCTTCAATCGACGCAAAATTGCCCTCAAAAGATACGCAAGACCTTTTTCTAGATTGCATCTTTTTTGTTTGTTGCATAAAATTCTGGGAACCGAGAACGGCGCGTCCGAGTGTGGACCTCTTCGATATTCCGCCTCGACCTTTCGCCTTTGGGCGACCACAACTTTCTTCAACGGCGTTCCCTGATGATGGCATCAACTGATAAAACGTTCCTCGTTTCAAGGCGCATCTTTTCGTCCACTGACCGGGTGGATTTGGCCGTGCGCGAAAAACGCTACGTTGCGGAACGTTGGCACGGAACGTTGAACGTGCCCGCCGGCGGTCGAAATGCACATTTTCGGACTTCGCGCATGCGAGTTACTCTAGCCAGAAAAAATTTCAGATCGATAGGTCCAACGGCTAAAAAGTTGAGGGGGCGAATCTGACGAACAAACGCACAATTCTACGCGCTTTACGGAGGGAAAAGCCCAAATTTCAACCCACTCAAACCTCGAGCTAAGCGGAGAAACGAAATGCAGTCACTGGCTGACCGACCTCCCGGCAGAACGGAAGGTCAAACGAGGAACCGAGTAACCGACACTTTTCCGCAGCTCCTACTTCTTTCAAACTCCAAGCTTTCATCAGACCTCCGCAAGTTATTCTAAGCTTTATAACCTTAAGGACGGCTTCGGACTCGCGCGGCTTGTGCGAAGCGCCCAACGTGGCGACGCTGAAGGTCGCCGTGTTGCCGGACTGCGTGTCCTCCGTCGACCGGACGATGTAGGCCATCGCTCCCGGTCAATCGATTGGTTAGAAGTAGAAAGAAGCTCGCTGCAGTCAACAACAAGGAAGGGAGCACACGATACTCTCCGTTCCGTTCCGTTCGCTCCTCTCTTCCGAATTCGAACGAGCGGAAGAATCGTGAATGCGGAAGTGGCGCGTGAGTGGACGTGCCAAACACGGGACTTTCGATCCGCCCGCTCGCTCGTTTCGGCCGGCCGGTCGCTCGCTCCAGCTCGGTGGATTCCGGGAAGTTGGGCGGTCGAATTCGATTGTCCCTCACCGCCTGCCCGCTCGCCCAAATTAAACCGCGGACATTTGGGTCCAATTTGCGCCCCGCGAATTGCAACAAACACGCCCGCCCCACGAGCCATTTGGACGGCCGGCTGTTCGGAGCGGTCGGAAGTCACGAGTCGAGTCGCTAACGACGTTCCGTTTTGAGGCCAACGGTCGGCAAATTGGATTCCCCCGCTTTTTCTTTTGTCTGCTTCGATTAAACTCCTCCAAAGTGTCGATTGCTCGCGCGCATCTCCCGGAATTCATTCCGCCTTTCGTGTTCACGAGCAAAACACGACGGAAACAGAGCGAATTGCTCGGACTTGTGACCGAAATTCAGCCCGCGAACCCACCATTCGAACGTGCGCGATCAATCGAGCGTTAACGACGGAAAAGTGTGAAGACAAGTGAAAGCATGACGCCAATCGTTTAGATTTCAGCGAAGGGATGTGGACGGAAGAGACTAGAAGGAAGTGCTTGTTTGCCTCCGTTCTCCTTACGGCAACAAGCCAGCGGCACCATTAGGGCTTCCTTCTTTCTTTAGCTCTCATCGGGTGAAGACGGAAACAAAGATCGTCGCACTCTTTTTTCGTCTTGTTCTTTCAAACAAACACCCCGCTCATCATTTCCGATTTCTTACGATGAACATCGAATTGGCGCGCTCTCGTTGAGGTTCTTGGGCCGGCGGCAGCGTGTGGCAGCAGCACGACGGCCGATGGAGCGACGAGGCCGCGCCGTGCGACGAGGAGGGCAGCGAGATCTTCCCGCACTTCCGCCCGCTCATCGAGTTTCTTTGAATCAAACAGAGGTGAGCTTTGATGGAGCACGTAGATACACGCAGCAGAGGGTGAGTGATGTTTTACGATCTACAGATCGTTTCGAAGAGGAGAAAAGCAAAAAAAATCACGACGAAATTAATTGTATAAGTGATACGTGGTCGTTGCAAGAAGTGAGCAGCCGTGAAGCAAATTAAACAGCGAACCCGAAAGTGAACCCCAGAATGTTCGAAAAAACAGCTGTTTTAGGCATAAGAGTCGAGCTCTGACCCCGCACCTCCGCAGTCCAAAAAGCAACAAATTCAAACGTAGCAAAAAACAGTCAGTTTGAAGCGAAAGAAGGAGAAGGTTCCCGGCTGTTTCACGCAAGAATCGAAGGACAGGCAGTAGAAAGACAAGCGGAGGAAACAAAAGAAAGAAGAACGAGCAGAGTAATAACTCTACTCTTGTTCTAACCGACCAACCCGCCGACCGACACGCTGACCGAGCAGACAAGCGGGCGAAAGGGCGCGCGGAAGGGCGGATTACTCATTCCTTCCGGCCGACTGCCGTTCGTTCGCTTTCGACTCGAGAAGTGAGTGGCAACTCGGAGGCGGCGAAAAGAAGTGAGCGAGCGGCAGGATTACCACTCGAATGAAGCGAGCAAGCGTCAATTCCACTCGTTCCACGCTCGCTCACTTGCCGCCTTTGATCGTGCGCGAACAAAAGATGTTTTTTTCCACAAAGCGACGAATTCGGCGCGCGTTTGTTCGAAAGTCGCCGCGCAAATTGAATCCGGCGGCTGCTTTTCGCTCGACCTCGAGCTCGCAGTCAAAAGCGGACCGAAAATCCGCCGTTTAACCGCAGGGTATTTACGGAGAGTAACTCGATTTTCAGGCTGGAGATTCACTTTTTCATTCGTGATCTTCGTCCCATAACGGCAAAGAAAGCTGAGATGAGAGCGTTTTCAAAGGTCATCCCATCTGAAAGGTTTAATGAAGAGGACCGGAACGAGAGATGGAAACAAGCAAACAAATAAGACAATGACCTAATGAAATGTAAGCATCACAAGAATCTAACGAGCAGAAGTCCCCTCCGCTCATCAACGATCGCCCGTCCACTCATTGGCGCCGCGCGCTGAATCGAAAATTCGCCGCCAATTCCACGCGGCCACTTTGTTTGCGCAACCCAAAAAGAAGTGCCGCGGGCGCGCGTATCGGATTTCCGGCCATAAAATCGTTTCGTTTCGTTTTGCTACGAACCCAGCGGTTGCAGTCGAGCGCTGATGCGACGAGCGACTGGTGGCTGGAGGTGGTTGAATGAGTGGGGCGGAACACTTCGAGCTGCTACTTGCAGTGCACATGCCGCACTTGACCGCTCGGCAAAGGATCGTCGACCACAAGCTCGCGAAAGATCGTCTCGACTTGACGAAACGAAACGGAGGAAAGACGGCGACGTCATTCGCAACGGAAACCCGCCGCCAGCTCCCCAAACGGTCGTAAAGGAAGCTGAAGCAGCGGGACGGGGAGTGCACTTAGTTCGAGTGAGGAATCGTTTTAATTCCCCGAACACGTGGCCCGAAAGAAGTGAGCCGTCGGTGGAATAAACGAGTGAGAGCGTTTGCTTCGCCGCATGCCGTTCGGTAATTAGAGCACATTCAAACGAAATTTCCGCCTCAACGAGACGATCTTCGATGCAAAACGAGAGTGAAGGGAAAGAAAGGATAGAAAAAAAGCTCAAAATTGAACGAATTACTCGTTAGCCGTCGGCTCCCTCCAATTTGTCGCCGCCGGCCCGCTTTTAATGGCTCATTCGAAGCAATGGCGGCCGAGGCGGTGATTTCCGACGAAAACATCCTAGTTTTTTGCCCCGAATTGTCGTCTGGGCACTTGCTTTTTGTGAGAGCTTGCTTGTTTTGTACATCTGTTGACCATGCCGGCCATTACTCACTCTTTACGTCAGTTCCCAACCTCTTACTCACTACTGACCTTCAAACGAATGAGCAATTCAATAATCTCTTGTTTTCTTCTGATCAAACGCCATTACCAACCCATTCCCCTAGTTTCTCTTCATTCGAACAATACGTTGAGTTTAGAAGTGCCCCCTCTTCAAACCGACCTGAGCAATGGGGTTGTTGAAGGAGCGCAAGCTGAAGAGGTCGTTGCCGAAGGCCTGCGTTGGGCTCCAGTCACAACTTCGATTGATTCGCCGCTCCAACGGGCCCGAGTAGCTGCAACAAAAGAAAGTTTAGTCGTAATCAATCCAGTTCTTTCGTTCAGTCTCTCTATTTTTCGTTAATTTTGTCCCTCCTGTTACCTCGCTCTCGGCGACGCGGCCGTGACGGTGGCGCCTTTTTTCAACGGCGGCCGGGCGGAGGTCGGCGGCTCGCTTTCGCCGTCGTCGCTGGCCGACATCTCGTCTCTCACTAGCTTAATTCCGGTGGGTTTAATTCGACGAACAAAATAATTGGAACGATTCGAAGCGGTTCGCTGAGGACTCGCGATACAGACAGGTGGGTGGAACACAAAAAACAGTAATCGATGAATGCCGGGAGATCGAAGAATAGCCGCGATTCCAACCCATCAATTCCGAGAGCAACCCGATGGCTCATAATCCTTACGAAAGCACAAACGGCGCATTCGCAATTAACCCGCAGAGTGCAAGGAAGTTCGTGGGTCGATTACCCGCTCGCTCGCTTGTCGACTAAAAGAAGCCCTCGAATTTCGAAGACGCCGAACGCCCGACCACGAGCGGCAGGCGGCGGCGAACAAAAGAAGCCGGTCGGAAATCCGCGCGTCGAACACCGCCCGGCCCAAACGGTAAACAAAAAGAAGGTGCGAAGTTGGACGAGTGACCCCAAAGCGAAAGCTCAAGTGACGTCGCCCTCCTTTCGAGTCGTTCGGTCGACTTCTGCGGCTGTTCTTCGATTCGAAGGCGGAAGAAGGGGGGCAGAACGAGGGACAAAGCGAGGCGAGAACTCCCGAACACAACGGAGATTCGCCGGCCGGCCGCCCGTTTGTCTGCGGCTTCCAGTCATCATTCAATTAGCAAAAAGCCTCCGTCGACTCGTCCGGCAAGTACGTCCTCTTCGCTGGCCGGTCGGAAGTGAGTGCGGGTATTTGGACGAGCGAAACCGCCCGCCCGCCCGCTCGTTCACATCTCGAAGCAGAAAGCCGGCGGCCCTTAACGGGGCGGAACGCGAAGAACGGCCGAGCGGAGAGCCGCGATTTGTGAGGCGGAAATGCCCGCCGAATGTGAATGTGAGCCCGGCGCAACAAACGACTCTCCGTTCCTTCCGACGAGCGAACGGATGGGCGAACGGGCGGAGACGGACGGATGGATGGGCGGGAAAGAAAGCAAACGAAAACGAAGCAGAACGAAGCGAACAGTGTTCTTCAAGAAAGTTTAGCAGTAAGCAAGGAGTTCAACGGGAATCAATCAACAGCTGAAGACAGTCGTCCTCCAGTATCGAACCGCAGAGAGCGGAGCAAAGTGAAGAACCTGTAAAAGAATTCAGCAAAGATCAACACCATCCTGCTTCCATCAACGAACGCCTACCCCACTCCAACGAAGAAAGCCAGCCAAACCCACCCAAGAGTACAAACAATGCTCGCCGGGCGCCCAATTAGCGAGTGCGTGGTGGCTTCTGTTTATCGCCATGGCGACAAACCGGCCGAGTGAGTCGAAAAGCGAACGCCGCCGGCCGGTCGGGCGAGTCGAACGGCCCGCACGTTGGAATTTTCGATTCCTCCGGTCGTCCAATGCATTCCGAAAGGAGAACAAAAGGTAATCGATAGAAAGGCGGTAACGCAGCGAGAAGCTCGCCCGACTGTCTTCGTCGCGAGAAGCCGGCGCTCCGTCGACCCAAACCGCCCATTTGCACCTGCGGCCACTCGTCGGCCGCGACCGACCGGCGAGACACACGTGCACGAACGAACGAGCAAGCCGGCAAGCAGAAACGAGCAGAAGGAGAAGAAATCGAAGCCGACCGCCCGGCCGGCCTTTCGACCGTCTAATCTGATATCACCGCGTTCTTTTTTCGGCACCCTCGACCGCATTTCCAATTCGCTTGTGGCATTCCTCGCCGGCATCGACGAATGGACACGTGCGGGAATGAGTGCAAACTACGAAGCAGAGGAATCGTGGCGATAATTACCCTGCTGCGATCAGTAATCAAGTCATTCGATCGTTCCAGTCATGCGAGAACGAACTGGACGTTGAGTCGACCCGGGAAGGGCGAAAATTGGTGGAATTGTTGCTCAAAGGGGACCCAGCGATGTCAACCACCCATCGCAACTTCAACGGAGTATCACTCAATGCTCGTGCGCCAAAGTCGCAACGAACAAACGAGTTGCCGAATGGCTGGTTCGAAGCAAACCGACGAAAGAAGTCGCGAATGCCGACGATGTGCATCTCTTCGCGACTGCCGCCACTCACTCATTAACCAATGCAATGAATGCGTGATCGTCGAGAACAAAAGGTTCTGAAATTGAACACGCAAACGAAACGATTGAAGGCTACCGGCCGGTTCAACTGTTCAGGACCAGCGACGAGTGAGGGGTGAAGACCGGGGGTTTCCGCCTAACTACGAATCACCGGGGCTTCCCGTCCGTTCGTTTGCCTAGTGGAGTCGAGGGCACGCAATTGGTAGACGAAAAGAAAGAACTCCAATTCGTCTTCTCTCATCGCCTCTCGTAAGCGACCACAAATCAAGTGGCCGTCGCCCACACACCTCCGCAATTGATCGGCCGGCCAAGATCTGAAGGTAGACGAGATAACTAATCACTCATTCGTTCTTAGAAAAACGGAAAGAAGTGACGAGTTGTTTGTAGCCGCAGCGAACAAAGCAAAGCAGACGGCCAGCCAACTCAACGACTGCCGGCCGGCTTCAAGCGAGAACGGAAGGAGCAGAAGGCGACTAGAGAGCGAGCAGCGGGTGTAATAAAAACCAAATGCGAGCCACGGATCGCAGCGAAGCGTTTTGATCTCCGAGCAAGCAACCTCCAGTTGGATTGAATGGAAGCAGCAATTCCCCTACTCTCAGCTCGAGGAAAGAACGAGTGACGGTCGACAAAAACACGAGCGAACCCCAAGGTTTTCTTCCGCGAACTCACGTACACGCACGTGTTTTATGGTTTCTTTCTTTTTTTCTGGGAAAATTGCTCGTCATTTCGCGAATTGAAGCCAGCACAATAACACTTGTCAAAGCAACGAACGGGGCCGTAAACGAACGCAAATGTTTCGTAAATTGAAACCGCTAGATTCGTTCCGGCTGCTCACAAACGGCTTGTTCAAATCAAACGTGTTTTGCGACGAACGAAACCGGATGCTTGAAAGCGGAGAGCAGCGACGTTCGCAATCGCCAAAGGAAGCTCGGCTCGCTGAAGGAGCAGAAACCTCATTGCAAACGACGATTCAACCAAGCTTGAGAGCACCATGAGTCATCAGCCGATTGAGATGGCGGCCAAACGGAGGATTGTGAGCGAAACAAGCGCCCCTAAAAGCCTCGTCTTTAGGGCACTCCTCGTAATCCCGTCCATCCGGTTTGATTCGACCGCCAGCGATCGGATTAACGCGGCCAAAACGGATGAAACCGCTGGAAGCCGGATGAAACGGAGGGCATTTTGCACGCTTCGTGCTTCAATTGGAATGGGGCATAAACAAAGTGGCGACTTGTGGCTTCCGTTCAAACAGGTCGTTGCTGTGGCTGGGCTGCAGGCGCCAACGCTCTGAACAATCCGCCGTCTGGCCTGCTCTGCACCCAATGTTCACTGCTACAATAGCATCTTTTCCACTTCCTTTAACCACAACTCTAATAAAGTGTTTCTGTCCAGAAACGACATTTGTTTCCACTTCCTATTTTCGAATGACGCAAAGTAACTTACACGAACTTCTGCCGATTGGCGCCTCCGGAAGTGGCGGCCGAACTCAAGCCGTGCAACGAGGCGGAAAGCTGCGGGCCGGCCGAAAGATCTGAAACACGAACGGGCGACGATTAGTTTCCAGCGAAGAAATCGAATTCCGCCGTTTGTTTTGCGAATTAACGGCCGAACGAAAAGAAAAGCGAGTTCTTTCGACTCGGAAGACAAAAACGAGGAGAAGGCGGCGACAAACGAGCAGAAATCGAATAATCGCGCCGCTTTCCGCAGATGCCCGCCGACCTCCGGCCCGGCCGGTCGGTCGGCTGATGATGTCGGGCGGGAAATGCAGGCGGAAAGGGAACTTTCGGTCGTGATTTGGCTAATTACTCGACAGACAGTCGTCTACTGCAGTTTAGAACACAATACTCTACAGATCTTCTAGTTAAAAGTTCTACCGACCTTTTTTGACTCTAAAGATCCCTTGTTTGAATCAAGAGAAAGAAAAGGGTGCTCCAAAAGCGACCTTTTTGTTGGGCTGCAAGTTCTTTCCGCCGGCTAATTCAAAAACAAGATGTTCCATTCCGTTCGTTTCGTTCGCACGCACATGTGTCCCGCGGAAACACATGTGAGGAACTGCCTTGGGATCATAAACCGAATGAACCGGACGGACTTTGGAGCAAACGGGTGCATCGGACAGCACTTTTGCTTTCACTTCCTTCCACAAGGATTTCTTTTTTCTTGAAGGTTCCTCTACTCATAAGCCAGAAGCTTTGTCGTTCAACCCAAAAGGAACTCACGCTCTCCGAACAAATATAAGTGAGCGCGATCGCCGCCGGCCGGCCGGAGGCGTGCCAAGTGCGGCGTTCGGCCGACGGACTGCGGGGTGCAGCGGCCGCCGGTGCCGCTCGGCGGGCCGCCCGCCATCTCGACGAACTTGTGCCCGACCGTTCGCTCGTGCGGCTCCCGATCGTCGAAGCAGTTGGGCGACGAGAGCGACACGTGCATCGGCGAGAAGCGTTGATCCATGGCCGACGGGAAGTGAGGCGCCCCAGGGTCTTCGTTGAGGTTCGACTGCAAGGGGTTGAGTTGTGGCTTGCTTGAAAGCACTCGTTTGTATGAACACGATCAAAAATAAGCCAAAGGGTTGATACGTGCAAAAGAAAGAAGTAAGTGAGCAGTTACTCCCTTCAAACCAGAAAGACCGAAAGAGTCGCGATTTATTCCTGGCACTTGCACGCGACAAACGAATTCAAGTTGCGCTCAAAATATGTAGAAATGCAGACGAAGAAGGTAATCGAATGCTCCCCGTAAAGCCGAAAAAGAAAGAAATGCCCTGATATCATCGGTGTGCACTTGGACCACGAATCGCGGCCGTGCGGCCGAAAACAAACGAGAAATCCGAAGCAATTGGACCACACGAGCTGCACGCAATCAGAATTCAATTGAAAAGGCGGTAATCGAATTAGCGGGAGCCGAAATAAACGAGACTTTCTTGGAATAAGTGGAAAAAGAAGTAAATTGGAGTGAGTGGACGGAAAGTGCGATGAAATCATAGGGAAGGTGAGATCTTCGCTGTACTTGAGGCTAATGGGTGGAAGTTGAAGTGAACAACGAAGGAACACAACAACGAATGCTCGAAAGGAAGAACAGGCCGCTTTGAACAATCGGTCCCGGCGACAAAGTCGAAACCCAACGGTCGGTTATTGAATTTGGCGCCCGGTCGGCAGTTCGCTCGTGGAAGCGGCCGAAGAAAACCGATTTCTTTCGCGCCCAAAAGTGACGAACGGCCGTTGGAATTCTGGAGGAAGCAAGAAGGAAGCTGACCGAACGATTTGGAGCAAAACAACTCGGTGGAATTGAACCGAAAGTTCTGCTCGTGATGGCCGGCGGGCGGCAGGTGGATTGGGCGCGTTTGTGGTCGTTTTGGACCGAAAGTCGTCGAGTGAATCGCCGGCGAGTACGTGACTCTCCCGTGGAGAAGTGCGAACAACGAGGGCAAAGCGGAAACGAAGCGGCCAGACGGGAAGTTGTTGCAAAACGGACGGCTTTCCGTTGGCCGAAACAAGCGAGAAATCACGCCCGTCCGTCCGTTTTGGCGGGAATCCCGCAGCGTTCGCTCGTCGTCGACAAAGAGGGCGGCCAATCCGAATTCCGCGTCGCCACGGCCTTCGTTTGGTTCGAATTGGAGGCGGCGTAAAACAATTCAAGGAAAGATGGAAGCGAGTGCAATTTGTGGCCATTGAGTAGTCAAAGAGGAGCGATGAACTTATGTCCTGCAAAAGAAGGCTCAACGATCATCCCGTTCGTTCGTTCGCTTATCACTGTTGGGCGTCCGTTTTGGGCGTAAAAAGAACTCCAAATAGCCGCCGAGAACCGCGGAGAACAAAGCGACGACGAGAATCGAAGGTCGAAACAAATGAGCGCACCGTTTTGTCCCAAATGACCTCCCTCGTTTGCCCACCGGACTACAAAAGAAAGAAGTCACTTCTTCCCGTCGCCCACAAGTTGCTCTCGCCGTTGCCAATGACTTGACTTTGACTTCAAAAGGACAACGAAAAACGGAGTGAAGGTATCGAGGGCGTTCGTCCGCACTGAAGCGCTCGATTTCACGGCTTGTTGGACTCAAGACGGTGGGCAGACGGATTTCCGCTCCAAGTGCAATCGAAACAAGCCGAAAGCGAAACGAAACACGATACAAAAACATGTGGAAATGCGAACAAACTCGCAAGAAGTCGGTGGAGCGAACATAATCGAACGGAGCGAGAGGAACGCGAGGAATTCACGGACGACATACTCGATCGACCGTTCGCTCGTTCGTTCGGCCGTTCCAATCAAAAAGCCGCTCATTTCGAGCCGCCCGGCGGGCACATGGCTCGTTTGGCGCGATCAAAAAGCGGAACTCATCCGCCGGCCGCCAAGCCGCCGCGGCCGCCCGAATCGCCCGATTTCGATTTGATTTACGCTCGTCGCGCCCGCCTCGAGCAGCCGAGTAGTCGTGCGAGGTTGGCTAAGGCGTGAGGTTGGTTGGAACGAGAGCTGCCCAACTGCCTGTCGGCTTTCCGACCCGTGAGTGTTCCCATGACGAGTCGCTCGCATAAGAGTGCACGGCAATTATTAATCGAATCGAACGGCAAGAGAAGAGCGAAGGGAAAGGCGGCAGAATCCCGCCCAAATGAATCGAAACAAATAAGAAGCGAGCGAGCGGCCAGCGTGTGTGAATGAGCGCGCGCTGGTCGTTCCGCCGTTCGCAACACGCCGCCCGGCGTCCCGAACCGACCGGTCGGCTCGGCTTTATGGCCGGCGGACGGTCCGCGCGTCAGAACGACCGACCGACCGACCGACCGCAACCCGTCGCCGTCGAACCGAAAGACCGAAAGAACGAACGAGATTTCCGTTTGCGCGCCCAAACGGTGCGCCCGGTCGGCCAAACGGCCCATAAAACCGGCCGCCAAGTGGCCGCCGAAATTAAAACAAACGAATTTCCGCCGCTCTGCTCGCGAATTCGTGATGCGAAGCGAAGAGATTCCAATTTCGAATCAAAATCCCGCTCGTCCGCCGGCTAACGATCCCACCAAGCACGTGACTTTCGGCAAACGAGGAGAATTCGGGAGGTTAGAAGGCGAAATAAAAGGCCGAGTGCAAGCCCAAATCGCTAGGTAGACGATTGGAGGCGATGATTAGACTGGTAGGTGTATCAAAAATGCTAACGACTAGATTGACAAATCAAAGTAAAGAAACGTTTGAGTTGCGCAAGGGAATTGCTTTCCTTCCTTTTGCTGTTAAGAAAAAGGAGCGCGACGACTAGCGCAACACTGATCAAAACAAAGCGATCCGCACGAATTGATCGCCAAAGACAACAACAAGAAGAAGGCAACAAAACGCTTTCAGCAAGAACCAATAAGAAAATGAACGCGCCCGCTTATCGTCGAACAAATCCAACCGAAAGCCGCGAGTAATTTCTTCCTCCGTCTTGCCGAAAGAGGAAGCGGAAGAATTCGAATTCATTTGACTCATTGGGCCGTGAAATTAAGCTTAGGCAAGGCCAATGGAAGAAGGAAGAAGGAGGAAGGCGCGAGTGAGCACGAAGGATGAAGTCGTTGGAAGATCTTCCTTTCGGTTCATCAACAACAGACAGAAGGAAGAATTGAGGGATTAAACACCAGCGAAAAGAAGCTGTTTTTTTCCACTCATTCTTGCCCTTTTTCGTTCAGTCCTAGAGTTCGGAACGGTCCTCAAGGCGCGAACGGCGAACGGCGAACTTGAGGCTTCTCGCTCGGCCCTTGAGCTCGAGAGCGTTCGGAGTTTGTTTGTTGCAAGCTCCAAGGAAGCTCCCAGGAAGTTCCTTGCAAGCGGCGTACAAAGCGGAAGCAAACTCAGAGCACAACAAGCGAAAAAGAACGAAACAATTGGCGAAGAAGTGTGTTCTTCGCTCCGACCTGCAACCGCAAAGTTCGAACCGCTCAGTTCATCGGAATTCTCGAAGTTCGCCGTCCTTTGGGTTGACGGCGGGGAAATCCAATGCGGACGGGACGGACGGAATGCGGAAATTATGCACGAAGACATCGAACGGAGCAAACCGGCGGGTCGACTGGCGAAGTTTGGAGGACAGACGACTCCAAACATTCCTCTTTTTCCATTGAGTTCTTTTGGGTCAAACGAGGGAGAAAACGGAAGAGCTGAAGGGAGTGCCGCTTTGTGTCCACTTGCGGCGCGAATTTCCGGCCCGAATTCCACGAACTCGGGCGGCCGCCGACCACCGACTGTCCACTTCGCGCGATTCGAATCGAACAAACGACCAGTGATCACCCTCCAAAATTGGATTCCGTTTGTTCTCCGGCCGGCCGGACGGCAGAAGCGAGCGGACGAGCGAGGGAACTTCCGCTTCGTGGCCGAACGGCCGGCCGAGCGGTTTGGTCGGCGCTAAGCCGCGAGTGTCCATTCGGCGGCCGTCTTCCCACGGCTCAAGGAAGTGGCGTGCGGGGCGCCGAGAGCGACGGAAGTTGGCGCGAATCGAATTCGTTCCGTTTTTGGCCTGCCGTTCGAAACAAAATCGAAAGGAAACCGTTGGGAGGAGGATCAAACGGATGACGTTTGATCGCTGCTAATGGAATTCTTAGTCATACAAGCGTTCAAGTGGGAAAACAACGGTCGAGTGGATCATTGAAGATCACCCATCTCTCCGCTCGTTCCAGCCACGAACCTGAGTGATCCTTCGAGTTTCAAACTGCAAGCGAAGAGCGCAAAATGTTGACTTTTTGCCCCGATCAGCACTCGAAACCCGGCAGTCTCGTTTGCAGAACGGACAAGGATCACGAACAAAGTTGCAAGCTGAGAACGAAATGTGAAGCTGCAAAAAAAGAGGGAATGTCGCGATCCCCCCTACCACGTAAAATTCACCCTCAACTTCAAAGGATGAGTTCAAGGAACACAATTCAATTAAACACCCGGCCTCCGCTGGCCAAGTTCACGGCTGTCTGCCGGTCAATCCGGCGGCCTTCGATCAAGCGGGCGGCCGGGCAGACGGGAGCGAGGGAGCCGGCCGTCCGTCTTCCGCTTTGCGAGTGACCGCCGCCCGCCGGCCACCCTCCCGATTGATCACTCGGCCGCTCCAATTGACGTCATTTGCGTGAAGGCGGCGGGTGGATGGGTGGGCGGCAGGTGGGAGCGGGTGGATTCGATCAAAATCTGGAGATGATCCTTTTACTCATGCTTCCAAACAGAGGGGAAACGTGAGAAAAACCACTTGAAATTGCAAGAGATCCCCGCCGTTTACCCGTTCGTTCCCTCGTGCAACCCAGTGGACGGGTGGGTGGAATTACCGAAAAACTCGTGGACGAAAGGAAGGATGATGAAGAAAGAGATAGAAGACTAATTTCTTTCCGACCGTTGAGTTGAACGCGAACCGACGGCTTCCACCCGGCCGGTGCCCTTCTTTCCGCGCCTCTCGCCCGCCCTCTCGGCCGGTAATCCGACCTCCCACCCGGCCGGTCGGCCGCTCGTTTTGTTCTTGAATTTCGACAAATTCGCCGCTTTTCATCAACCCTCGGCTGCGCGGTTCGCAACGGTTCGCCGGGGAACTTGTTTCGAGTTAAATCAATCCACTGAATCGATCAATAGAAGTCGTTTATGCGCTACAAGCAACGATTAACAGAATAGCAGAGTACCGAGGCTTATAGAGCAATAACTACGGTTAACTGTTGGTCAAATAACTACGTTCAATTTACTACAATAAACCGATTCAGCTCGAAGTTCACTCGAAGTCCTCTGCAAGTACCGCGCGAATCAAAACGAACTCCAGCTCGACTTTGTCCCTCCAATCACGAGAGCTCCTTTCTCGACCCGTCGTCCTTCTACCTCGTCCTCCACTTCCCCCGTTCGAATTGCGAGAGGAGGGAGTGGGCGAAGAGGTCCTCGTATTTGGATTCCTGCCAGGCGCCCTTTAATCAGGAGATTGAATCAATTGAGGAGGAGCTCACAAAAAAGACATTGATGTGCACGCAAATCGACTCAATGCCGATCCCAACGGTCGCCGCAAAGCCGAGGAATGAGCGGATGTTCACGAGCTTCTCGTCCACTTTCTCCGCGATTTCATCGGCGCCCTAAACCCAACACACTTGAAATGAATGGTAAACAAGAAGACAGTACGTGGAAGTGGTTGAACGACGTGTACCAATCGATCAGCTTTAATTTTAACTCGGCGTTGATCGTGTGCAGGCAGCGAAGGGCGTTTGAGTACTTCGGGAACCAACGAGCCAACCACTCGTCGTCGTTGCTCGCAGTTGAAACGAGCGTGAATTTCGATGCTTTCCAGCGATGGATTCGGGGACAGCCTGAACGAGAGCGATCAATCGATGCAGGATGTGGAGGGTTTGTTGAACAGCAAGGAAGAAGCCGAGAATTAAAGCACGTTTGTTGCAAGTACACTGCGAATCTCTCCTCTTTTCTTCCTTTGATTCAAGCAGCAAACAAGAACGAATGGAAAGAAGCTTACGGTCCACAATCGGCGACATCCGCCTAGATCCCAGTCGTAGTCGGGAAAGAACGAAATCGAGCGGGTGTCGAGTCGAAACATTTGGAACAGGCCTGAACTCCATCAATCACTAACAACAGCTTTAAATGGACGTACACAAGTGCATTCGATTGACGAAGATGTTCAGCCATTCGAGCGGGTGCTGCCGACCGACGAGGAACGGCGAGACGTCCGGGTCGCTGTGCACGTGCGCGAGCTTGTCGGGCAGCAGCTCGAAAACAAAGGCGATTCGTCGAAATCGACGGGCAGTCCACACGCAACGTGATCGCGTCCAAGTGGCGACATTCTGCAAGCAACGAAAAAAAAATAAAATGTGGCTATTCGCTTTAGATAGATTTTCACGTCTTAAGTAATCAAAAGAATTCGACTACGAAACTTCCAACTCCTTCCTTCCGCATGCCTATCGGAAATCTTCGGCAACTAACCGCCAGATCTTTTGACTCAAACTAACAGGAAAAAATAAACGAATGCTAACCGTGGAGTGCATCGCAAACAGCGACCATTTTGCTCGCGTATTTCCGATTGATGTCCGGAGTGCGAGGCAAAAACGAAGATCCGTTCGATGCGAGAGAGCAGCAGCAGCTTCGCTTTCACTTCGATCGACTCGTGCTCGAAACGAAAGCGGCAATGGCGGGACGAGAAGAAGTAGACGGAATCGAAGTCCAGAATCAACTGCATCATTTTGTTCTCGGGCCCGTCGTCGTGCCCGAAGAACGAGTCGAGGAACGAATTCCCGACCAGAAATCCGCGAAGCAACGAATTTTCGGCATCGTTTTCGCTCGAATGTCCCAACAGACAACAACGAGCCTTGTGTCGAAGTCGGGCAGTCATTTCAGAAATGAATCACGGCGGAAAGCAAACGGATTCCACGAGCAAACGAGTGAAACGGAAGAGCAGACCGAGTAGACGGGAATATTTTCGTTACGGGACTTTAGAAAGTGGTAAGCGGACAATAAAATTCTTTACAACCTCTGGTAAGAGCTGTTTATTCCGATCGATACTTTTAAAGAAGTTAATAAGTGTACTCGGCCTTAAAGTTCTTGGCCATGACGCCGTGCTGATTGTTCGCCACACACGCGTAAATGCCCTGATCGCCCATGGTTGCGGGGTCGATCTCCAGTTTGCTCCAGATCTCCTCCTTCCCGATCGGCTGTTCGTAGTACTAGACAGAATAAATGAAACCAATGCACCATAAGAAGAAGACGAACGTGAGTGTTAGACTTGGGCGGCAGCTCGGAGCCCTCCTTGAACCACTTGATCATCGGCCGGGGATCGCCGCGCGCCGCGGCACGTGAGCAAAAGTTTGTAGCCGAGCCGGAAGATCTGCGAGAAGTGCGAGCCGGTGATGATGTGCGCGCTCTAAAGCCATTCGTAAGCAATGAATACGGAAGTAGCGATCGCCTACCCGATTGTCGGTCAGTTTCTCCTGAATCAACGAGAATTCGGCCACTTGGGCGAACTGAAGGTTCGATTTGCCCTTCCCTTTCCCGCCTCATCGGCCGCCTCGTGCATCTGCCGAGTAGACGAACAGGGAAATTAGAACAACGAGGAAGACGCGATTAAAAGAAAGGCGCATTATGAGCGGAAGGAAGTGGCCGAAAGCAAAAGAAAGCCGGCGGTGATCGGCGGCCAGCGGAAAATCCACGAGCCGAAAAGCGAAAGCCGCCCGCCGTCCGGCAGCTGACTTTCGGCGGGGGCAAAAAGCGGCGATCAAAAGACAGGAAATAAAAGGGTCGGTGTCCGATAGGAAGGCGCTTATTGGCGTTGGTTTGATGCTCGCCTTGGCCGAGTTTGTTAAACGAAATGCTTCATCAATCAGCGAAGAAATCATTGACGCGCAGTTGATCGAGAGCTCCGGACAGGAACTTCCATTCGTGCACGTCGATGACCAAAGAACAAGAAAACTCTACAAAGACAATCAGTGGTAACGACCGTTTCGAATCAGTCCGGAGCTACGTGCCACAAAACGCCGAACACGGTCAATCAGGAGCGGAAATGCGGCCGGCCTTTCTCCACTTTCACTACGCGCGCCGCTCACCCGTCGGCCGCTCATTTCGTTTTCCGCTTTCCGACTGAACCGACCGGCGGCTCCGCTCTCCGAATTCTCCGCTTTTTCGTGGTGCTCATCGATCGCGACGTTTTTCACAAAAGCGACCACGTCGTGCGCCCGACGGCTTGGCTTCTCCGTCCTCTTCACGGGCGTCCTGCACTGCCGCTTCGACCAAATCCGCAAGTTGCTGAAGAAACGGCGCGCTTCCGACCTCGCGCTCAACGGGATCGATGTCCATCGAGGTTGTTGGTGAGTTCCCGACTCTTTCCTTCTATCATCATCTCCCTTTTCTTTACGTCAAGTGATCAGCCGCGGCTGGACAACCTCAAGCCTTCTTACGGCCGCCTGTTCGTTCGCTACGTGACCGCAAGAAGGGCCGTCTTCTGTGTCCGCGCACCAGTTGAATCAACACGTGGAGCTCACTTGCAGCCGCGCTCCGGCCGCTTCTCGCTGCGGCGGACGGACGGACCGAATTTCGCGCAGTTGCAGTGCGGGGGTTCAAGGAGGCGTTCAAGTGAGTTCTGCCTCCGCTCTCACTCCTTCCTTTGTCTGCTGCAGATTCCTCGACGAAATGGTCGTGCGCTTCCCCACGACGCATCCCCCCCCCCCCCCCCCCCCCCGGGGGGGGGGGGGGGGGGTTTTTTTTTGAAAAAGATGACGCAAGCATTCACCGTTTATTTCGCTTGCAACAGATTCATTGATTATGCTGACGAAAGGCGACGAACAACCACGAATCTAATCGAAGATGAGCGCACAGCGACACAGCCGTCAACGAGCCCGCAATGCCACATGTCTTTGAACTCGACGGCCAACCGGAGGCGCGGCTCCAGCTGGCGCGCGAACAGCCGCTTCCGCTCGCCGCCCTCCCGCCGCAGCTCGAAGCGAGCGGGCAGTCGGGTCGAAACATTCGCGGAGCAGGGCGTCTTTTTCGAATCTCTGCAACCGGGCGATCGATCGCTTGAATCGTTGCGTGAAGGGAGAGGAACGCACGTAATTTGTGACCATCGGGTGCAACTCGATCGTTTGAATCACGTCGCTCTCCGGCACGTTGCAGCAGGCTTTTGGCCAATTGGATCACCGAGTTCGAGGGCGGCGGCTGCTTCGTCGGCAGACTGCAAAACAACGAACAAAAGGGATGAAGTGGACGAGGCTGGAGTTCGAACGAACCTCGACGTTCTCGGCCAACTCCTCGCGATAGACGAGGCGAAGAAATGGGCGATCGGCGACCAACGGGCGGAGTTTTCGGCAGCCGGCCGCCCACTTCTCGACGGTTTCCGTTGGATTCTCCGCCTTCCGTTCGGTCGCCTCCTCGCCGGGCCACGCCTCCGCTTTTTGGGCGTCCGGGCGGCGAATTCTCCAGCTCTAGCCACTCGAGCCGATCGTTGGGGGGCAAGCTGAAAGGGAGAGCGAAGGAAATAAGGGCTGAACAGACGAGGAACAAACGCTTTCAGTCCGGCCCAGTTCGTCTCAGGAACACGCCTTCGAGCTTCAATTCTTTTGCTTTGATTCGAAGAGCCGAGTGCACGACTGCAGGCAGCGATTGATGGGTTGGTTTGGAAGAGAGGGAACTCACGAGAAACCTCGGAAAAACCGAACAATTCCACTCGTTTCGGCGTCCAACCCAACAAGAAAGAAGTGAGGGCGGTGGAACCGCGAATTCGCGCGCATTTCGGCCCCAACGCCTCCAAAACGACGCGCCGCTCGGCATCCAGCGCCGTCCGTCCGGCAAACTCCAAGCTTAGCGATTCGACCAACGGCCAGGCTGCAATCCAGCAAGAGTATTGCTTGATTGGTTATGTGTTGCCTGTTGCTCACAGGCGATCGTTTGGAGCGAACTGGCGGTACGCTCCGGCAAAGACTTCTTCGGATCCCTAAACACGAGCGGTTAGTGGGGGGATGAAAAGGGGGATGTGGTTGAGACCATCATGGGATGGGGCAAAGGTCGTCAATCCCACTCGGGAAAGTGGCGAGCAAAGCAACGCTTGATTTGGGGCGTTTGGAGACAGAAGCCAGCAGCGAACGTGATTCGTCCCTTTCGGGTATGCCCTACGTAAGGAAGCCACCCAACAGCCAATCTACTCCCAAGCCACCTCAAATCAAGCGAAAAATTGGAACTTACGGCCTCGTAGTAGTTCTCGTCGTCGCAAATCACGTCCACATTCGGTGGCCGAAGAAGACGAACGAGCGACGTCGAGCGGCGGCAACGAGGCGAAGCGGAGGTCCGTTCGGCCGTTCGAGAGCCGAAGAAATCGCTCGTCCGCTCCCACCTTCACGCTGCCGTCCCGCGTGAAAGCGGCCAAGAAGTCGCGATTCACGAGCAGCAGGCGGGCGGTTCGCGGGAATTTCGGCCAGCGCGCGTCGCCGCCTTCGATCCACGAGTCGCCGCACGCCGTCGGCGGCTCTTCGGCTTCAGCAACGTGCCGAACGAGGTGGCCGGCGAGATGCCGGCGGATTTGCGCGCGAGCGGCCATTCCTTTTCGTCTAAATTCAACGAGAAATTCGGAACGAATGCGAGTGGAAAGCAGGAGCAACCGCAGGAAGAGCGGTCGGGCAACGAAGCGGCCGCTCGGCTGAACAAACAACGAGGAAATTCGTGGAAAACAGAGGACGGAGATTTCTGTTTGAATTTGACTCACTTCTCAACGCAAACGAACAATCAGGCGTTGCTCCGTTCGATTAACCAATTAGTTTGTTGGCCAGTGGTTAGACTGGACTAATCTCCTTAATCGTGCTCCGTTTACATGTTCCGTGGAATTCAATTCGTTTCGATCCATTTGTTTGCTCAACTAAACGTTCGTTCCGGCTTGCGAGTGCTCGCTCCCCTTTAGAACCGGCAAGTGGAAACGATTGTTTGAGCGAGTCGAAGCGTCTGGCATTCCGTTGCACTAACGAAATCCGACTCGCTGCCGCCGATTTCTCGCTTGTTTCGGGGATTTCTGCAGATCTTCGGGCTTACCTTCGGCTCGTGAGCAGCAAGCAGTGAGTTCCTTCTTCTTCCTATCCATCGATCCTCGTCATTTTAGGAATGAGGCCGACCCGTTCGCGCGCCAAAAAACGGCCGTCCGACGGCGAGCCGCCGGCCGTCGCCGAAAGCCCAGCGAAAGTCGTCCGATCGATGCGGCCGCTCGTTCGACTGCGCCGCGGCCTCGTGCTCGAGTCGATGGTGCGGCATTTCGTGACGAACAACGTGGTCGACGTTGCGGAACGATCGGGCGACGCGTTCACCGTCAACATCGCTTCGATTCGAATGTGGCGCTTTATGGTGAGTTTCCGCTACGCAGTCATCTATTTTATCTTATTTATTCCTTCGCTTCGTCGTTCAATCCGCTCGCTTGCAGTTCGTGAACGGCCAATTCGCTGCGCACTTCATCAACCGCCTGTTCGCGTACACACGGGACGAGTGGAACGTGCTGGCCGACAGCAAAGTCGTCGCCTCCCGAGCCCGCACCTCCATTCACGGGCTGTTCGGCTTCGGCTGTCGGATGCACGGCTCGATGGTCGGCCGGCTGTTGGCCATCGGGCGCTTCCCGCTAGTCGGCCAGCTCGTCGGCAAGTCGTTGGGTACGTCCTCTCGCTTTCTTCCTTTCTATTCGCTCCAATTCAGACGACGCGGAGTTCTCGTGGCTCATCCCTGCGCTGCGGTTCGACCTGACGATCGTCGAGATGCCCAGCGCCTATGCGCTCGACTTCGTCAATCGTTACGTCCGCGAACTGAAGCTGGTCGTGACGGCGCACTCCGTCGAATTGCTCGTGGATTTGATGGCGAATCTCCGCTCGCTGTTCCCCAACTGCCATCGCGTGGAGTGCGTGTTCTTGTACGCCGAACCCAACAAATCGACGCCCCACCAATCGTTCCGCACCGACCGCCTCCGCTCGTTCGTCGTCGACCTGAAAGCCAAACGGATTTCCATCGAGCGCCTGATCGAGACGATGCGCGCCGAGTTCTTCGCGCCGAACGGCGCCGTCGAGTTCGACGTTCAAATCGGCTACGCGGAGCGCACCGCGTGGGCCGACGAGATGCGAGCGGTTCGTCCACCCCTCCGTCCATCAATCCCTCCTGCTTTCAGATGAAGAAAGAAGGAGAGGTCGCGAGGAAGAGCGGCGACAGTCGCGCCTTCCGCACGCTCCTCCAGGAGGCGAACGCCCGTGTCCGCGTGACGAAAACCTCGAATCTGAAGGTCGACTACACGCACACGCGCGTCCTCCACCCGGTCGGCATCTTCCGCCGGACGAAAATCGTCTACGCCGCCCCCAAGTGAGGAGAGGCCGTCGATTAATCACGATTGAATGGAGAGGTCTCGCTTATCCCTTTTACTTGTTTGTATCCCCTAAGTCATCTCGATTGTTTGTCCTCGCTTTAGTCACTAACCGAAAATAAACGAGCGTGTGTCGTCGTGGGGTTGATCGTAAGGTTGAGCAACGAGTGGAGGGAGGGGATGACGAGGAGAAGCGGGCAAGAGTGCGATTTGTTGGCGACCGTTCGGAGATCACGCGCGTACCGAGTACTCCGTTTTGAATCGGAGGGTTGGATTAGCGGGTACTTCAAACTCGCGTTCGATTCCCACTTGATCCACTCTTTGATCTCCGTTCGTTTCACGTGACGAACGAGCGAACGAGCAGCACAGTAATTGAGCGATCGCGATCAACAAACGCTGCAGCAAGGCGATCATCCGTTCCGTTCTTTTTAATGAACACCGAGGTGCGGGGATCAGCGCCTTGCGATGAGTTGAACCCCCGGTCGTTCCCGCGATCCCCCTCGCTCGACCTGTCTGGCGTTCCAAGAACAAGTAGACAGTTTGGTGCTATAAAGCCGGTGGATCGGAGAGCAGAAGAACGCTCCCGTTCGCTCTCTCCGGCATGAAACTCCCGTTGCTGCTCACCTTCGTTCTTCTTGCCGCCGTTGGACTCGCCGGAGCGGCGGACGCGAAGACGTCGTGCGTGAACAAATTCCTCAAGTTCTTCAGCTCCTTCTTCGCCGCCGGCCAGGTGTCGGGGGTGAGTGCAAGGATTGTTTGATTGATTGCAATTTGATTGTTTCAGTACGCCGAGGTTGCGATGACGCAAGTTGTGGCTCATGCGAACTCCTCCAAGATCGTCGACGGTACGTCCGGTTGTTTGAAGTGGGAGGGGGTCGATTGAAAGGACGGACGTGTTTGCACTGCACAAGTATCAGTTATTTTGGAGCAGCAGCAGCCCAAAGAATGTTCCAACGACCAAGGGAAGTGGGAGGGGCTGACGGAACCTTCGCTTCCAACTCAAACCCCAAAATCCATTTTAATTCTCGCTGTTTAGCGGTGATCGACGCAGTCATGGACAACCTGACGAGCTCGCAGTACTCGCAGGGCTCTTCGCTGGTCGTCAGCGCCGCCTCGAAGTTCGGCTCGTACGCGGCGATCAACGAAACGATCCAGCGGTGCATTTCGGGCGCTGCTCCCGTCTTGCTGAAGCTCTACCCGAAGGTCCTTACATCTTTCCATCCTCTTCAATCATTCGATGCTTGCAGATCACGACGAAAATTCAGGCGGCCAGCGGTCAGGCGGCCAAAATGACGGCGGGCTACGCGTACGCCGACAAGAAGTTTACGCAGAAGTTGTGCAAGAAGCTGGTCAAGAAGTGAGCAGCAGGCGATTGTTTCCTTTCACTCCTCCGCTGTTCAGGTGCAAGAAGAAGCTGACGGCCGACCAGTGGAGCAAAGGCACGTCACTGCTCAAGAACTACATCCACTTCGACCAGCTGGGCGTTCAAGTTTGAGCAGTGAATGATCGAGGAGGGATTCGTTAGTTGCATGTGTAAAATAAACAGTACTACCGCTCATCGTCAATTGATTCAACGAGTTTATTAAGTGGGCGACTACACGGTCGGATCAACACTTTCCGCACGTCTTCTTGCAGCGCGGCCACATCTCCTGGAAGAAGTTGTTGGTGCAGAAGCCGTTCCTGCAAACCCCATTCGATTACACTCCTCCTTAAAGGGAACTCACTGATTCCACTGGAAGCAACGGGATTCGTTGTCGCGGCACACGTTCCGCTGCCGCTTCGTTCCGCACTGGCCGCAGGTGAGCGGGCAGTTCTTGCGGACGGTCGCTCCGACGGTCGCATGATCGCAGTAGCCGGCGGCGTTGCCGCACGAGCCCCGGTCGACGCACGCGTTCGTTCGCTTCTTCGGCGCGCGTCGGCGCTTCTTCCGCGGCTTCCGCTTCTTGGAGCGCGGCTTCTTGCCCTTGCGGCCGCCCGCCTTCTTGCCGCCCGTCTTGCGTCCGCCGGTCGTCTTCTTGCCGCCGCTGCCCTTCTTCGGGTCCTTCTTGTCGTCGCCCTTGGCCGGCGTCTTGCCCTTGTTCTTCTCCTCTTCTTCCTGAAGTTCGTGGTCAGCGAATGAAGACGAGCGGTGCGATCGATCGGACAAGAGAGCAGCACACACTTGGGAGTGGTAGAGTTCTTACAGAGTCTTCAAGGCTGTCAAGTGTGTGCTGTTCTTTGGCTCCAAACTTCAGAGAGTGCACAAGGCAAACCCGAAGCTGCCCCGCCTACCTTCTTCTTCTTTTCGGCCTCTTCCTTCTTTTTCTTCTCTTCTTCGGCCTTCTGCTCTTCGGGAGTCTTCGGCTGGCCGCCGCCCGCTCCGCCCTGTTGTCCTCCGGCTCCGCCGCCCGGTTGTTGACCTAAAGCGATGTCGTTTAAAATCGTGGAAAGCTGAAGTCGTTTGAAACAGAAAGAAGCAACCTTCCTGCATGCTTCGACGGCATTGCGAAGCATTTTTAGCCGTCGCTCATGACCCGAGCGCGTGCATGGGTTTTGCTTTCGCAGCAGAAGACCGAGAACGTTTCGAAACCCCTTCTGCAGTTAAAGAAGCAACGTACCTCCGGCTCCGCCCTGTTGCCCACCCTGCTGGCCGCCGGCTCCGCCTTGTTGGCCTAAACGGGACGATTCAGAAGGATGTCGATTGTCGGACGTTTCGTGAACACTGCAGTCTCGTGGGCGAGAAAGCGCGCGCACTTGCAGCTTTGAGCAGCTCTGCACGCTTTCAAATCAAAGACCGCAGCGTTCGTTCAGTCGGTAAAACCGGCAAAAAAGCAAACAGAACACGTACCTCCGGCACCTCCTTGCTGGCCGCCGGCACCGCCTAAAACAATCCATGTTATTCCACGCTTCTCCTCAACGGGGCAGGCTTCAGAAGCTTAGATGCTAGTTTTTCTTTGCAAAAATGAAAACGTATCCATTTGAGGAATACTCGAAGACGGGATCAAAGACTCACCCTGCCCGCCTTGTTGAGCTCCGCCGCCCTGTTGAGCCCCGCCTTGGCCTAAAAATGACAATCAATCAGTACAAAACGTCGTGGTTTGTTGAACAAAAGAACGCGGCACACTCAGCGGTCATTGGTAAAGCGGGGTGGTTTCAAAACAAGCGTGTGTCCCATCCTCTTTCAGGTGAAAACGAGCGTTCACGAAAACGCTTCAGCGAAGGCCGCGGCACAATTGCAAGGATGGAGCGGAGCTCGTTTTGTCTGTGAGGCCTTCCAAAACACGCCCGTGCCTCGTCTTTTTGCAGCAAACAATCCGGGCTTTCGTGAACGAACGCGGGACGATGTGATTCGAATCAGAACGTACCTCCTCCTTGTTGAGCCCCTCCGCCTCCTTGTTGAGCTCCTCCTTGGCCTAAAAAAGATCGAGTTCATCAGACAGCATTCTTTGCTGAACCACGCGCAGCGTTTCCAGCAACGAACCGGAACGTGCAAAAAACGTCCAAAAGGCAAAAGAAGCGCTTACCTCCTTGCTGAGCCCCTCCGCCTTGTTGTGCTCCGCCTCCCTGCTGAGCCCCTCCTCCTTGCTGAGCTCCTCCTTGGCCTGAAACATCGATCGTCTTTTCTGAACAATGCAGCCTCGAAAGCGATGAAACGGAGCGTCCCAAGAAGGCTGAGGAAACAAAAGAAACCCGCCTACCTCCGCCTTGTTGGGCTCCGCCGCCTTGACCTAAAGATCACGTTGTTAGCATCGTGTAATGAAAGGCCAAAGTAGATGAAGCGTTTTGTCAGAAATCGTGATCAAGCTGCTAAAGCGTCAAGCTGTCGCGGATTGCCGCTCTAAAAAGCGGAAGCGAGAGGCGAACGGCGAAGAAAAGGTCGACGCGAATTCGAAGGGACGAGAAACATCCTGCCTCAAGAGCCGAATTCCGCCCACCGACGAGCCCCCGACCGTGCCCAAGATCCCGTCAGTCGCCCATCGACCTGCCCGCGCGAGCGGCGGTTCCCTTTCGTTCCCTGGTGTCCTCCCACGTCTTCCCCTTCCGTCCATCCCCACTCGTACCCTCCTATTTGTGCTCGTGTACCTCCACCTTCCACCGCTCTAATTGATCTCCCTTTTCAGCAAGGAGGGGGCGAGCATCCAATCGTTCTATTTTTGTATCAACCGATTATTCTTTCCAATAAACCTCCGACTTCGTTCGTGTTGAGCCTGATCCTTGAAAGAACACTTCCCGCACGAGCATTTCTCTTTTGAACATTCGCCGAGCGGCCCTGCGCCCGCTTGCGACAAAGCCGTTTCGAGCGAGAAATCGGAGTTAAAAAGGAACTTTTGCGGATCGAAACAAACAGCTTACCCTGACCGCCTCCTTGCTGAGCTCCTCCTTGGCCTGAAAAATACTGCGTCTCTCAACGATGCAGCGATCGAACGGAGCGCCCAAAGAAGGCTCAAGAAAAAAAGAAAACCGCTTACCTCCTTGTTGCGCGCCGCCGCCCTGTTGGGCCCCGCCGCCTTGGCCTAAAGAGCATCGTCTATCATTTCCGAGCGACGCAAGGTGTCCAATAAAGGCGCAAGGTCCAAGAGAAGCGCTTACCGCCCTGTTGCGCTCCGCCTCCTTGCCCTAAAGAACGTTGATCATTCTTTGTGAAGAATGCGCAGCGTCCAATAATGACGCAGAATGCAAAAGAAGCCCGTTTACCTCCTTGTTGGGCCCCGCCTTGAGCGCCGCCGCCGGCTTCAACGCCCGGCATCACATGGCTGATTAGAAGGGTGGACGAGAAGAGGAAGATCAAAAGCGACAGTCGCCGCATTTCGACCTCCTTTCCGTTGGATGAAGGGATCGAGTGAGTGATGACTTTGAGCAACGTCTACCGGCTTTTATACGCGTGCCGATGGGCGTGGGCTGCTTGAGTTGCGTGCAGATTTCCAAAGGTTCGTCGAAAATCGAACCGAACGGCCGGTCGGCCGACATCCCCGCCGGTTTGCGCAGCCGGCCGGCGACCGCGGATTCTTCCAGCTCCATGCGAACAGGCACAGCACAAAGGAACAAGCGAGACGCAAATGCAAACACAATCAGCGCCCGACCGGCAGCTGCGGGATGTCGCGACGCGTGGTCGTTGCGAAGCAGGCGGTCTGGGCGGCAAACAAAGCGGGAAGGAACGAAGCAGACGGCCTACGCGTTCTACCGTTCTTTAACCTTCCGGAATCATGCGGATGACGAAAGGTTGCGACATTTGAACTCGGTTTGCAGCAGCTGCGGGTCAAGTGAAGACTGCAATGATGATCGCGATCCTCGTGGCCGTTCACAAATCCCGAAGCTGATGGCAAACGCTCCTCACACAGCAATCGATTTATTCAACTAATAATGCTTGACTAGCAGCTATCCGGGGATCCAACTAACAAACTAGCGAGTGTCTATTGCTGCCTGATCGATTAGAATCTCCAAGTAAGTGTCTTCTTCTGCCGCCCGTAAGTCCACTCGCTTTCGGAACAGACAGCCGCGATCTGCGCCATGTGGTCGCTTCTTTTCTTCTGCAACAACCGCACGCATGATTGATTTATCGCTGGAGAGAACTCACAAATGCAACGGGGAGCTTCATTTGGATCTTCTGGACGTCCATCCCAATGGCCGTCAGCCATTCGACGAGAAGACGCGAGTTCAAGGTGATCGTGCGCATTAGCGAGGCGAGATCACTCTGCAGACAGAGAGGAATAAAGGGAATCTGCGAGCTTCTACCCACTTGCTGTCCGTAAGGCGTGAGATCGTCTTCGATCACGAGCCGGAAGCTCGACCCAACGGAGCGAAGGCAACGGAAAACTTCGCGTTGCAGCGGGAACAAGTCGGTTGTCCACGCGTCCTCCTCTTCCGCGGCACTCGCCAATCGGAGGTGAAGAATCAGGAGTTTGAGATGGGCATTCGGTTTGAAGCTGCAAGAAACAAACAGCTGCAGAAGGAGGCAAGGCGGGGACGAACGGCGCGTGTCTGATGACGCCGCTCAACGTCCCGGCGATCGGCTCCAAATTCAACTCCAAACGTTCCGCTTTCGTCGCAAAGATTTGCGAGAAATCTGAAACAAACACGCAATCAATTCCCTCTATTTTGTCGCCGAACTCACTCGTTTCGGCGTTGTTCACGTGCGAGCCGACGGTCAGCTTGCGGAGCGGCCGCCCGCTTTTGCAAACGAGCGGCAGGAAGCGGGGCGTCGTTTCGGCCGCGCGGATCACGGCGGGCAGGCCGTCGGCGAACATTCGGTACTGGTGGGCGGCGGTGTGCGGCGGGGCGGTGAACGAGACGTCGATTGCCTTCAGTTCCGGGCATTCTAAATAGAGATATGAGTAGTAGGAAGCAAGAAGTGAGCCGGCTGATTGTGAGTATGTGCTTTGTGCACTCATGAAGCTCATTGTCAGGAGTTCAGCGCTCGAAGCAGTGGATTTAACGAGATGTCTGTTGCAAGGACCACCTCACCATACTGACTTGAACAGGCGCCAATCCCAAAGCGACTCACCTCGCAGCTTCTGGCAGATCAACCCACAGACGGCGATCGTCTCCTTTTTGATCGACGGAAACGAGGCGTCGATCCCCACGGCGGTCGCCCGGCCCAACCGCAAAAGTGCGAAGAAATTGCGGAAATCGACGAATCGCAGCCGAAATTCGCCGCCCGCGAAATCTTTGCGCAGGAACGAGGAGCAGCCGAAAATCAGCGTGAACTTGGCGCCTTTGATCCCCTCGGCTTTCGACTCGACGAACAGGGCGGCGGCGAACTTCTGGTTGATCAGAAGAGGGGCGTACGGTTGGTGCACCTCGTCGCTTCTGCTCTTGCCGCCTCGTCGCTGTGGCCACGAGCGGCTCGTGTGCAGGAGGAACGACAGGCGGGCATTCGGGCGGAATTTTGGGCGGCTGGTCATCAGAAGAACGAGACTAAGGACGCGATGAAAGCAGACGGGCATCAACTGGAAGTACTCGCGTTCGCTCGACCAAGAGTCAAAAGTCGCAAGGAACCCGTTAGGGAGCAGGAGAGTACAAACACGAGTGCACGCGAGCACGTGTGATTGCGATCGGGGCGGGCGGCAAAAGGGCAGGCGGACGGCGAGTGGTCGCGTTTTGATTAAACCGGGCGTCGATTCCGCGAGCGGAACGGGGCGCGCGTTTCCGAGAACCGCCGGCTTGTTTCCGAACGAGAACGAGGAAGTGACCGCCTAGTGGGTTGAATCGAAGCGTTGCGATGGAAATCGTCTGATCTAAGCAAGGGGATCGTAGCCGCAAGAAGAAAGG
The DNA here is from genome assembly GCA_024699865.1 of Aphelenchoides fujianensis. Classification (NCBI taxonomy): domain Eukaryota; kingdom Metazoa; phylum Nematoda; class Chromadorea; order Rhabditida; family Aphelenchoididae; genus Aphelenchoides; species Aphelenchoides fujianensis. Next base: position 43,688 of record JAMPIO010000350.1, read on the forward strand.
GAGTGGATCCCATACGGACAAACAAGCTCTTCTCCACTTTCATCTTCACGATCTCATCGCCGTTCATCAAAACGAAAACGAGTTGAGAACACCTGCCTGCGGCGACGAGCAGGCGGCCGGTCGGAAGAACCACGTGCTTCTCTTTTCATCGAACAACAAACGAGGCGAACGGAAATTCCTCGCGAACAAAAAGGGCGGCAGGAAGAAAGGAGGGAGCGAGCGAGTGAAGTGCAGCGATGATGGGCGGGCGGGCGAGCGGCGGGGCGTGATGACGATCGTTCGCGTGCGAATTGCACAATTCTTTCCGTTCGTTGCAATCGACGCGATCAATTGCTTCATTCTTTGGGCGTTCTTCCGCCTTCCTGCTCGTCTTCCGCTTCCTCCTACTCCTCTTCCGCTCCTCCCACTTGTCTGCCTCGTTTCTGTCCGTTTATTCGAATAAAATGAGCGATGAAAAGAAGAACGTCAATGCTCAATGGTCAGTCGCGGTCAGAAGATGACGAATTGCTCGGATTCCAGTGCGCGAATCGACTCCGCTGAAACCAAACTCCATTCAAGCACCAAACAAGAGAGAAGGAAACCAACCATCGGCGGAGCTCAGGACGACCAACGTTCGGGCGTCCATCGCCTTCAGAACCGCCATGATTTCGCGCCAGCGCATCGACGGCCGGGCGTGCTCCGTGAACTGAATGCCGATCCGGGCGCCGCGCTGCTTCACGAACGCGACGATCCAGCCGGCGCCGTCGGTCAGCTCGCCCGAAAAGAATTCGAAGTCGAGCTTCAGGTAGTCGATGGCGTCGAGGCTCGGCACGCGCAACACGAGGAGCTTCGACTCTTTCGAGTTCTTCCACGCGTACGCCGGAAATGCGTTGAATTTGGGGCTCAACTGCAAGCAGCGAGCGATTAGAAGGGAGGAGAGGGAACGAACCAAATAGAAATCGTAGTAGAGAACGGCGGGATGCTCCCAGAGGGCGGCGAGCAGCCGGTCCGCTTCGGAGTCGCTTGAGCCAGCGGAGGGGCGAGGGCGCAAGACGGGCGGCTGTTGAGTCCTCGCCGTCACCCGCGGACTGGCGATCGATTCGCGGCGTTTCGGGCGCTCGCTTCCGTTCGGCGGCTTCTCGACGCTCCCGCTGCGACGCGCCGCCGTTCGCTGCGGCCGGTGCGCCGTGTCGGGCGTCAGGGCGCGGCGTCGCTGCCGGCGGTCCTTCGCGCTGCGCACGTCCAACTGCGCGAATTTCGCCGCCAACTCGGCCGTTTGCTCCGCAGTTCGCTTCGGCGCCTCCGGAGGCGGTGGCGGCGGCGGGGCGTTGAGTCGCGCCTCCTCCTGCACGTTCTCGAAGTTGAAGCCGACGTTCCGCAGTTCGTTCCGTTGGTCCTGGAGAAGGCATTGAGTTCATTAGAAGAGCCGGAGGGAACGAACCTCCGGGATGACCGCGGGCGCTTCTTTCGGGCGATCGCCTTCGGTCCGCACGAATCGATGCACCGCCTTCTCGTGCTGGTTTCGAGCGGAAGCGGTCGGCCGTTTGATCCCGCAGACGGAGCAAACGAAGCCCCCATCCGCCGCGTGTTGCTTTTCGTGCGTCTTGCGGCTGCCGAGCGTCACCGAAAAGATGCCGCAGGTTTTGCACTGGAACTGAAACGAGAAGCCGTCGATTGGAAGACGGAAGTCAACGAACGCGTGGAAGCTTCCGGTCGGTGGCGTTCAGGGCTCGCATCATGTCTGCGAGCGTCACCTGCTGACTTTCTGCCGGGATGGTCGACAGCGAGGGCTGGGCGACCGCTTGGACGTCCACGAACGTGCGGCCGAGATTGAGCACATTTTGGAGGCGGTGCTGAAAGCCGCGAGTTGCAGAGAGTTGATTGAAAGAGTAGCCGCTTAGAGAAGCGGGGAGGATAGCAATGAGCGGAAAGTAGCGGAAAAGCGACCAGTGAACGATTCTCGCGACTGCGGGGCGCAAAAATGAAACGAACCTTCGAAATCCGCACGCCCTCGCGGAGCTTGAGGTCGGAGAACGAGCGCGTGAAGTTGTGGAACGCCTCTTCGTGTTGATTTCGCCGCGTCGCGTTCGCCAGCTTCACGTCGCAAACGGAACACGACCAGCCGGCCGCTCGCTGGTGCCCGGCGAGGTGCGATTTCAGCTTGCGGTTCGAGAAGCAGTTGATCCCGCACTGCGGACACGTGTACTGAAGGCAGAGGAGTGGGTTGAACGACGAAGCCGTGGAACGAACCTTTGCATTCGACTGGGTGGCAGTGGTGATCAAAGAGGGCGGCGGTCGGTTCTCCGCGTCCTCCTCCTCCTTCACCTCGTCGAGATCGTGAGTGAGCTCGCCGATGGTGAACGGAGCGGCGAGCTCGAAGGAGGCGGGCGGGTGGAAGAAGTCGTGCGACTCGGCGCTCATCGCCTGAAACCAGGAAAAGAGGGTTGATTCGAGTGGAATGGATCACGTGAACGTTGGCCGCTATTGGTTGGGCGAAAAAATCGCGATCGAAAGGCAAGAGTATTGCGAAATCACACGAAAAGTTAAAAATCGTCAAAAATTCGGAGTAGTTCGACGTGATTTCGACATAATTCATTTCAAGAATCTTTCCACAAATAATTAGGACTAATAAACACAAAAGAACGCCAGAAAATCGAACAAAACGTGGAAAATGGCCGCAAAACCGAACGGAGCGTCGGCGTCGGTCACTCGCGGCGCGCCGAGCGACGCCGTTCGTTTCGAAATTCCGAGCGGCGGCGGCGAGGCGGGCGGGACGCCGCCTTTTTTTGGCTTTCCGCCTGCTTTTCGGCCATCAAGCGAATAGAAAAGATGAGATGACGGTGGAATTCGATCATGGGATCAGACTGCGGGTAATCGATTATGGACTGCGATTCGAAGTGCAGGACGGTTTGAAAAAGATGCGTCTTTCGATTACTTAAACTGTTTTTTAATATTGGACGACACATTCTGCTCCAATGTCATGCAGTTTGTCCTCAAATTTCTTTTGTTTATGCCGGCTTTCCCGCCGTTTTCCGTCGGCCCCCTTTCGGCCGCGCTGCGTTTGCGGGCAACAAATCGCGGCGATCGGCCGCCAACTCGCCGCCCGACGCGAACGGAAGAAAGCGAGCGGGCAGCGCGCAAAACGCCTCGCTTGCTTCCCGCTCGCCTTGCCGCCTTGCCGCCTCGCCGCCCTGCCGTTGCGCGCCGCCCGCTCGCGCGTGTTTGGGCGCTGACCGAACGCGAGTGCGCGTTGCGGCGGGCCGGCGGACGCGGCGAGCGAGCGAGTGGACGAAGCGGCGAGCCCCCCGCCGACCGACCGCCGCGCGTTCGGGGGCGCGTCGCGATGCGAAGCGAACCACGCGCGCTTTTCGTTTCGAATCGCTCGCTCGCCCGTGTGTTCCGCCGTCGGTTCGCGAACTTCTTTTTGCTGCTCGTGCCCACTTGCGCGCTTCTTTTTCGGCTTCTTTCGCGTCGATTGCGCCGACTTTTCGTTCGCGCGCTCCGTTCGGTCACGTGATTCCCGCTTTTTGCTTCCGTTTTGTTCCAAAAGCGCGCAATAAACGCGCGTTTTATTCCGCGAGCGTCGTCCAACGTGACGCGAAAATTCGCGCCGATTTTGCCGTGAATTTTTGCCGTCCAATTCAACGCCGATTTTTGCAGACGCATGAGCGCGCGAACGCAGCAGCCGCCGGCGGCTGTCGAGCAGCTGTCGACGCAGTTCAATTGTTTGAACGTTTCGACCACCGACGGCGCGGCGTCGACGCACTCCGGCCACACGGCGCCGCCGCGAACCTCGTGGACGTTCGACGGGACGGCTGCGGCGCGACGTTCGGCAGCGGCGACGGCGCCCGTGCACGCCAGCCCGCAGCCGCTGCTTCAGTTCGTGCCCTCGGGCTCGTCGGCAGCGGCGACGGCGGCAGGCGTTCTCAGCCCCAACGGGCAGAACGGCGCCGCCTTCTTCTACGCTCAGAACGGCGGCTACTACGCGGCGGCGCCGTTCGCTGCGGCCGCCGCCTCGCCGACCGCCTACTCGCCGTTCCCGTACGCCCACGCTCAATGGCCGGTGACCAACGTCAACTTTATGCCAAACGTTCGTTCTTTCTACCCACTTTTGTTCACTGCTCGTTTGCAGCTGTTCGTGATGGCGAACGCCGGCCCGTCGCACAACTTCGCGCCCGTCCCGCCCGCCGGCATGCCGCCGCCGTTGATGCAGAAGTCGTTCGGGGCGGCGGCTTTGATCCGAACGATCCGAACGTGATTTCTTCTTCGAATTCCATTGATTCTCTTGCTCGATTGCAGGCAAGGCATCACGGGCACAACTTCGGCGAATTCCGCGGCAACTCGCGGCACTACGGCGGCAATCGGGGCTACGCGCCGCCGCTGTTGACCACCCGCCAGCAGCACCAAATGAACGCGGCGAATCGGCGGCAGGCGTCGAAGACGGCGTTGTGCCGGAACATGACCGACTTCAATCAGTGCGTGTACGGCGATCGCTGCTATTTTGCGCACTCGGCGGACGAGTTGAAGCCCAAGCCGGTAGGCTTCTTTCTTTCCGTTCCATTGCCCGCATGCTCCGTTGCAGACCAACATCAAATACAAGACGATCCCGTGCACGTCGTTCACCCAAAAGGGCCACTGCCCGTACGGGAACGTCTGCCACTTCATCCACCCGCTGGAGGACGAGCCGCCCGCCTCGACCGCTGCGACTGCGGCCGCTCAACCGCCGCCCCCGCCGCCCGACCCGCAGCGGCGATGATCGTCGAGGGATCGCCTTATGTTGGGTTTCTACGGGATCTTTCCGCCGTCTTCACACTCCGTCCTCCGTCCACGTACCTCATCCTCTTGCTCGTTTGTTCACTTCTTTCTCGCCGCTTGAGTGCCACCACTTTCCTCTTCCGCAATGGACCTCAGTTCTCTTCGTCGATTTCACTGCCGAAACACTTGGATTTCTTCTCTCTCTATTGATTGATTGTACAGACAACACACTTCTTCTTCTTTGTCGTTTGCTGTTGGCTGCGAGAATGAGGAGAGCCGCCCCAAGCGGCAAGCTTTCGCTCATTTTCCAGCGACGTCCACATTTGGGTGATTTTTTGCCTCTCGTTTGTTTGTCGCCGATCGCTCGTAATATTTCTTCTGTTAATTCCGCGTACTTCCGCTCCGATCACGCTCAAATTTCTTCTCTCCAATCATCAAACAGTCAGTCAAACAATTGAATCGAGTACCCACCGGACTCAAGGGATTGTTCATTTACTGTACATAAACACAAACAAGAGTGCATCCACGGCGGCTATCCCCTCGTAGTCTGCACGTAGCCGCCGTCTATTTGGTTGCCGAACGACTGGACCGGCTGGATCGCCGGGTAGTTGGCGCCGCTCAGAGGCGCCAAACAGCCGACTTTCGGCCACTCGGAGAGCGAAGTGTTGAAATAGTGGCGGTGGTTCGAGAAGTCGAGGCTGTCCGGCACCGACTCGCTGCACACCGCGTCCTCCGCTCGCGGGCAGACGATGTACGCGTCGCTGGCGGTCATTTCGTTCGGGTAGAAGACCCAAAGCACGGGATTGAATGGAATCTTATGAATAGAACGAACTTCGAAGCGATGGTGAGTGAACGAGATTTGGTTGAACAATGGCAGTCGGAAGGGCGTCTTTGTGATGAAGTCGCCTTGATGTACCACGCGGTACTTGTGCGGGACCTCAAGCGATCAATTGCTAATGACTTTGTAGCGGGAACTCACGAGAGCGTCGAAGATCATCGCGTACGTGAGGTCGCCGGTGCGGGGCTGCCCGAACGAAACGAATTTCAGCCGGTTCGCGTCCACGAGTCGCATTCGCGCGATGAAGGCGGCCGCCAGCGATGCAAGCGAGCCGCCCAGCGAGTGCCCGAAAACCTTCAGCGTGTAAGAGTCACTCCGTTCTTTCTAACAGGTGAACGAACCCAAACCTCCGCATTGGGGTACGCCTGGAGCGCGTTCTCGAACTCCCGCTCCAGTCCGGTGTTCCACAGCGCGTAGAAGGCGTCGTGGAAGTAGGCGACCACCTAACGGAAGAAAATCGAGTAAAATCAAAGGAAAAGAGCTCACTTTGCCCCCGACGGGGTAGAAATCCTTTTGAGCGTAGAAGATGAAATGGAGAGCTTCCAGCAGCAACTGCAAGGCGTTGGTTACGAGAGGAAGTCGGAGGAAACTCGCCTGTTGATCGGAGTTCGTCGACCGAAAGGTCAACACGACGGCGTTGTCGTTCGGCGAGTACGCAACGTAGCCCAGACAGAAGCTCTGGAATTTGAGGGAATGACTGGAGGGATCAAAGACGAAGAGGACGAACACAAACGGGATCGCACGGAACTTCAAACGAGCGCCGGATGACGACGCCCGGGATGTTTGCGGCCAAGCAGTCGTTCATCTGAAGCCATGAGTTTAATTACAAACGGCAGTGGATATTATCGTTTTTAACGAGCTGCTATTGTAGTTATTGCATTCTTCTGTTCATTCACTTGTTTCTAGCGCGCTCTTCCCTCCACCTGCCACTCGAAAGGCGAAAAGCGGTCGATCTGTCGGTAGGCGAGCGAGCAGCGAGGTGACCATCTTTTTCACTTGCCGGCAAGGAGTTGCCCGCCGCTGCCTACCGCTTGTGTCCGAAAATAGCGAGGCCCAGTGGCGCAATGGATAACGCATCCGCCTACGGAGCGGAAGATTGGAGGTTCGATCCCTCTCTGGGTCACAACATTTTTTTACTCGCGACAATTTTAATGTTTTTTGTTGTGTTAGACACACAAGGCAAGCAGTTTTGTTGTGCCAAGAGCCGAAATGCATGGGGATGCTGTGCGGACAAACGCGTGCGAAAATGAGCACCCCTACGCGTCGGCCGTTCATTTTTGCCCGAAACGCCTCATTTTAGCATTCTGTGAAGCGAAAATCAGTTGACAGTCCAATAGAAATGATCTTAAGTCATATAACGACCGAAAACAAGCAAATAAGCCGTCTTTCCCCCACTAACCATCTGCGGAGTCTTGGCATTCGCTGCCGAAATGAAGGGCAGCGCCCTCGATCGCGCAAAGACGTCCACGTACGCGAACTCCGTGCGCGGACTCAGCGGGCAGTTGTACGCAAACTCCACGCGCATGAAGCTGGAGCAGCCGAGTTGCTGCAGCGAATTGCCGCACGTTCCGGTGGACACGCACCAACTGGGCGGCGAGATGAAAAGACGAAGGAAGACGAGCGAACTCACTGGCAGGGCAGAATCCCGTCCATTGCGCTGGCACACGAAAAACAGTCGTAAAGGAAGCGACAGTCGGCTGCTGTTGAGGAGCGGAAGGATGCGAAGAACACGAAAAGACCGAAGAGAACTTCAAGCCGCCTTCTCTTTGTCGGCCATTCGTTCGGAACGACGAGCATCTTGGTCCTCACATCTCCCGGTCGGGATCACGAGCGGAGAGCAGTCGAACGTTCCATTTGTGTCCCGCCGACGATCACGAGCGGACGATCGGCAGTCGACAGCGGCCGTCGCGTTGCCCCGAGTTTCGGGATGCCGCCCGTCCGCCCGCCCGCCTGTTCGCTAATCCGGCCCGCCGGTTGTGCTCGAGTGTGAATGAAAGCCGCCGCTGCATCCAGTTTGTTGTGCTCTTCGGTATTACGTGAGTGCGAACGTAAAGGGGAACGATTGCGTGAGTGAGTGAGAGGAAAGGAGAAGTGGGACGGGAAGCTCACCGGCGACAAAAGCGGTCGCCGCCGTTCAACCGGTCGACGCCCGAAAGCGGATGGACGCGCGCCAACGAGTGCGTTCCGCCGCCGCCCGCTTTACGCGACTTTCGACTCAAAACGAGTGGAAGCGGGCGGATGTTGGGCGCGCAGCGGAAAACAAGCGGATGATCCCCGCCCGACAGGAAGGGCGCGTGCACGGCGCCTATTGCACTGAAGAGTTGCACGCGTTTTACATAATCCACTGCGTTTGTGTACGTGTGTTGAACGAGTGTCAATTGTTTGTAAGTGAAGTGCGGAGTTCTCGAGATTGACGTCAAGGATTTGGAGTGTAGTACACCGCGGCCAGGTTGTGGATGCGATTGCAAATGCCCATGATTTGAGTAGAATTGTGGCTCGAAGTGTCTTATGGCATTGAACGTCGCTGACGTCACACCCATTCGCAGGCAATCCACCACCACACAAACCGCCAATCAAGCCGCCACTCGATTCGATTCGATCGTCAAACGGAAGTCGCCGAACGAAAGCCGCGGCGAGAACTGGATTTCGCGCCCGTCGCCGCCGATCGACGCGAATCGACGACGACGAGCGACGAAAATCGGCGCTTATCACACGCCGTCCGCCGCGCACGAGTTGCGAATCGATTGATCGGACGGGCAGAAGACGGCGATCAAACTTGATTGCTGCTTGATTGCATCCAGACATTTGAAAGCCGACCAGGTGGTTTCAAGTGGATCGGAGTCGTTGCCGTAAGAGAGGAATTCCGAGTGCTTGCTTGTTAGAGTGAAGAAAGGAGGAGGACTGCAAGTGCACAGCCGACGTTCATCCATCAACTTCTCGCTGCTCAACACGAGCGATCGAGACGAGAAGCGAGCGGATCGCCGCCTGCTTTTTCTCCACGCAAAGCAAGCATAAGCGGCGCACGATGAGCGAAGCAGAAGCCGCCCGAGGCGCGCGAACGAAATCGATGCCCGCCTGCACGGCTGCTTGCGGAGTTCCGCCCGTTCTTCGCGGCGAAGATTGATGATAAGCGGCTGTCCGTGAAGAATATGGACCTTCGAGGGGGCTGTGCGCACGCGCGCCGCTTTAATCCGCCCGCCCAATTCACACTCCACGCGTTGCTTCGGCTATTTAAGCGCCCTCGTGCAGGCGATTCGATCAGAGGAACACTCACTCCCTCCCCCGCCGACACTCCGCAAAGATGTCGGTTCACTCCGCCACGATTGGCACGCTGGCCTTCACGGGCATCACGATCGTCATCTGCCTGTTCGGCATGGTCAGCATCTACAACGACGTGCAGTCCATCTGGACCGAGTTGGACAACGAGATGGATCAGTTCAAGATCCGCGCCGACGACCTGTGGAGCGACATGGTGAAGATGGGCGCCGGCACGCCGTCCAACCGTCAACGTCGTCAATCGTACGGCGGCTACGGCGCCTCGGGCACGAACCCCGGCGGCCCGTCCGGCCCCAGCGGCTCCAGCGGCCCGTCGGGCGGCGGCCCCACCGCTCCGTCGGTTCCCCAGTGTCCCACGACGCCCGGCTCGAGCGGCCCCGGCGGCAACAACGGCCCCAGCGGTCCCTGCACCCCGAACGGCAACTCCAACTGCCGTAAGCTTTCTGCAGTGTGTTCAGCGATCTAATCCGAGTGTTCAGAATGCCAACAAGAGAACAAGTGCCCCGCTGGTCCCGCCGGACCCCAGGGCGAAGCCGTGAGTTAGCTGCGGGCATTCGTGAGTGAAATGAGTGCTTGTAGGGTCTCGACGGTCTCCCCGGCCTGCCCGGTAAGAAACGCCGCTTGTCTCCTCAATTCATCACGAATTTCAGGTCTCGACGGTGTGCCCGGAGAGTCGGCCGAGGACATCAGCAACGAGGGACCCAAGGGATGCTTCAACTGCCCCAACGGACCTCCCGGTGAGTTCTTGTGCCTTCCGTTGGACTCTCGACTGTCCAACGGAATTCTGATGACGTGTACTCATTCTTTTCTGATTTCAGGACCTCCCGGACGTAAGTCGATTTGAATGGAAGGCTGCCGAGTGCAACACACTTCGCCACACTCTTTTAACGGTCGCTAATCGCCGTTTTCAGCCGCTGGCCGACCTGGACCCCGTGGACAACGAGGCCCGAAGGTGAGCGGCTCAAAGAAGGTGAACGGATTCTAATCGTTGCATTCGCAGGGCTCGCCCGGCTTCCCCGGTCGCGACGGCCTTCCCGGAAGTAAGTGGAGTCGAATGGAGGCGGAAGAAGACTTCCAGCTCCTCTTTGTGCTGTTCTTCAACTAATCCTGTTCGTTTTGCAGCCCCCGGCGAGCAAGGACCTCAGGGCCCCAACGGCGAGGACGGAAAGCCCGGCCCCGCGGGAGACAAGGGCGAGGACGCCGAGCGACCGGTCAGTGAACGATTCGAATCAAAATTTCGCATTTCTTTGATCCAAAAGAGTTGCGGGAGGGCTGGGGATTGCGAGAAGGGTTAGACGACGAGAAGCGCATCGTTTTGGAAAGCAGCTGGCTTTCAAAAGGCGCGGACGTCAACTGGAGTCGTTCTCCTGGATTTGAGGCCAAAAGCCATCGATGTATTGGTTTGTTGCGAAAGTTCGTGGACACTTTTGCCGACCTGGCGCGAAAGTCGTCAGCCGAGTGGACGGAGTTTCCCGGCTGGGTTTCACGCGCCTTTTTGTTCATTTGGGCGAACACTTTTGCGCCAGGCCGGCGGAAGTGTCCGAAAACTTTTGCAACAAACCAATAGGATGTCAAGAAAGCCGAAACCGACCAATTGTCCTTTCATGGGGCGCAAGACGTCAAAATCGAACGACCCTTGGCTTTTGGCCGCTTGAAGAGCGCTTGATGACCGCAGAGCTTGAGAAAATAACACTCGAGCATCGAATCTGCCCTTCGTTTTGATTTGCCGGCTCACCCTACCGCCAATTTGCACTCATCACACTCCTCTTTTTGCAGGTGCCCCGCAAGGGAAGCCGTGGACCTCCCGGACCTCAAGATAAGTTCTGGCTGTCTTCTTCATCGCTAACCTCATTGTTTTACGACCCGAAGGCGACCAGGGCGATGCCGGCAAGGAGGGCGCCCCTGGCGCTCCCGGCGGTTTGTTGCACCTCTTTTCTGCCTTCTCTAATCGCTCTCCTGCTTGCAGAGCCCGGCCCGAAGGGATCGCCCGGCTTCCAAGGCGCGAGCGGCTCTGATGGCGAACCCGTGAGTTCTCCATCGTCTTCCCAACACGAGTGACCGCCTTGTGCTTGCAGGGACCCGATGGTGGCCTCGGCTCGCCCGGCACGGACGCCGAGTACTGCCCCTGCCCGTCGCGCGATGGCGGCAAGAACGGCGGCGGCTCCGGTGGCGCTGGCGGCTCGAACGGCGGCAACGGCGGCGGCGCCGGCGACTACGGCGCTTCGTCGGGCGGTCCGAGCGGCGGAAACAAGGCTGGCGGCTATCGTCGTCGCATTGTCGTCTAAACGCCTCCGAGCGTCGTGGCAATGAGCGGAGGAGACTCCCTGCTGTTGTAAAAAGTGTTGCCCTTCGTCCACTCTCTCTTGTTTGTCTCAATGTGCGCTTGTTCCTTCGGGAACAAGCACTCGTCAGATGAACAATAAACTGTTGCACAAACCTCTGTCGTTCGTTAGTTGGATTCGCAAGAGAAACGAAACACTAGGTTAAGCGGACGTTTGTGGGCGGGAGTTCCGGCATCTTCGCACGTTCTCCGTTTCAATCACCCGCCATCCATCCCCCCACTCTCCTGCTATCACTTGCAGGCGGAAGAGAAATCCACGCACCAAACGGGTCTTCCCGTCGTTAAGCGACAGACGTGCGGCGGATCCCCCGAGGGCAAGCGGGTTCTTTCCGAAGATTTCGGGCGATAAGAGAAGAAAGGTGATTGTTTCGACGATCGGAGAGGTTGCTGTGAAAGGGGAAACGAGGGTTTCTGCTCACGTGTTGGGCGTGGGGGCAGGAATCCGCTGGATGTGGTTTCTTTTGCAAGAAGCAGCTCTATAGACAAGGGACCAACAAACATGCATTGAACGATCACACACGATCCCTTTGCCTCAAATCAGTCGCCTCAATCCGCCAGTCACTCCAAGCAACCGCTCCAGGAGCAACATCCACGAGTTCCATCAAAACAAGACGGGAACTGGTCGTTGATTTGAATTAGGGGACGGGCGGATGAACGCGCCGAAACCACTCGCAGAAAAACGCCGCCGCTTCGTCTTCCGCATTGATGAACACGTTCGGGCGGATCGGGGATTGCGCAAACCGAATGGAAGAGATTGGGTTGAAAGAAATGAGCGAATGGAATGCAGGAGCGAGTGGCCATAGTGGACGGCAGAAGACAAATGTACTCTTGCCTTCTTCTGCCCATTTGTTGGACCAGCGCCGACCCACATTCATCCTTGTATCCGCTCATCCGTTCACTCGCCGCCAACCGCCCGCCAACACGCCGACAAATGCGGCAAAAAAGCTTTGCGTCATTCCCTCCGGCGACGAATCGGAATCCGCGCGAGTGAGTCGTCGGCTGGGCGGGCGGGCGGGGAGTTCGCGCCCGCGCCCGCCTTGATTTGAATAGCCGCCTTCTTCCTTCTTTTCGCTCGTTTGTTCGTTAGAAGACTGCGGGTATTTAAGCATCCAAAGAACCTCTCTAGACGGAAGACTCCAACGACATCGACGTCGCCGAAGATGTCCGTCCACTCCGCCACCATTGGGGCGATCGCGTTCAGCGGCACGACGATCGTCGTCTGCCTCCTCTCGATGGCGTTCATCTACCAGGACGTGCAGTCGATTTGGACCGAGTTGGACAACGAGATGGACCAGTTCAAGCTGCGTGCCGACGATTTGTGGAGCGACATGGTGAAAATGGGTGCCGGCTCGGCTTCGAATCGCCAACGACGTCAAGCGTACGGCGGCTACGGCGCCACCGGCCAAAATCAGGGCGGACCCAGCGGCCCGACGTCCATCGCTTCGAATCCGCTGACGGTGGGCAGCGGACACGCCGGCGGCAGCGCGTGCAGTGAGTTCTCGACGGCCGTACACGAGTACGACCTTGTTTGCAGACTGCCAACAGGAGAACAAGTGCCCGCAAGGTCCCGCCGGTCCCGTTGGCGAGCCTGTTCGTTCCTGTCTTTCTTTCAGACTGATCTCCTTTTCGTTGTTTGCAGGGTCTCGACGGATTGCCCGGCTTGCCCGGTCAGTCACTCTCTCAGCCCCTTCGAATTCATTAGAGAGCTTCAGGTCTCGATGGAGTGCCCGGCGAGAAGGCGGACGACGTGCACAACGAGCCGCCGCGCGGCTGCTTCCATTGCCCGAATGGACCGCAAGGTTCGTCCTTCGGCTTTTTTTCGTCTAATCCACTCGTTTGTAGGACCTCCCGGACGTAAGTCGATTGAAATCGAATGGATATTGACAGAAACGAGATCTCCTGCTCGTTTTCTCCGTTCTGCTCACTCCTGATCGCCGCTTTCAGCCTCCGGCCGCCCCGGACCGCGTGGACAACGAGGACGTTCGTTAAACAACGTAATTTCACTCTTAATCCAATAATTTCAGCGAAGGGAACGCCCGGATTCCCCGGACGGTGAGTTCAGACTCCTGAGTCTTCCATCAATTGTTTGTGTTCAGCGACGGAGTGCCCGGCATCACTGGCGAGGTACCACTGGCATTCACTTCAAATTAACTCTTGATTGGTTGCAGCAAGGCCCGCAAGGTCCTCCCGGCGGTTTGTTCACGTCCTCCCTCGTTCTTCCGCTCATTCCCCTCGTTTGCAGCCGACGGAAAACCCGGAACGCCCGGCGAGGTTTGTTTTAAGCTTTGAAGGTCGCTAATCGAGTGTTTAAAGCCCGGAACCGATGGCGAGAAGCCGATCGGCCGCAAAGGGCCGCGTGGAGCGCCCGGTCCGATTGGTGAGCGGCGAGAAGCGAATGGGCGTCTGATTGCGGCGAATTGCAGGTCCCGAGGGCGACCTCGGCGATGCGGGCAAGGTTGGAGCGCCCGGCGGTAAGCAGTGGAATTTAGAAGACACCGACTGATCGCTTTGTTCGTTGAAGAGCCCGGCACGCCCGGCCCGAAGGTTTGTTTCCGCAGTAAGAGGAGCGATCTAATGGGTTCTATTTGAAGGGAGCTCCCGGATTCCAAGGCGCCAGTGGAGCCGACGGCGAGCCCGTGAGTTTGCCGCCTTCTTTTCAGCCAAACGCTTTTTGTTTGCAGGGAGCCGACGGTGGCTTGGGATCGCCCGGCACGGATGCCGAGTTCGTTCTTCCGTTTCTTTCGTCCATTCATCTCTTTTCCTTCAGGTACTGCCCGTGCCCCGGCCGCAACGGCGAGGGCGGCGCCCACGGCGGCTCGTCGGGATCCGCGGGAGCGCACGGCGGCAGCGGTTCTGCCGGCGGCTATCGTCGTGTTCGCGTTCAGTAGACGAAAGACGTCGTCCTCTGCGTGAATCCACCGGCATTCGTGAACAAACGAGTCACGAATTGCCCGCGTGTTGTGTCAATAAACAGCTGCATTCATCCGTTCATTCGGCGGTTCTTGTTTGTGTGATGGAAGCGTTAGAATTGGAGCACAAATTGTGGTGAAATGGAAACGAAATCACGTGCCCACCGCTTTGAACGAATTCCCGCGGCCACTCGCTTGCTCGCTCGATCTGCAGCGGCCTGCCGCTGAGTCTGCAGTTTGTAGCGGCGAGCGGGCGGCGGCGGCGGCGGCGGCGAACAGTCTGCTTTTCCTTTTTGCCGCTTTGTTTTGCCCGCCTTGTTTGTTTCCCATCGCCGCTGCCTCCGCCGCTCGCCGCCGCCGCCCGCTTGATCTCCCCGGCCGACCACTCGGTTCGCCGCCCGCTCGAGCGATCGCCGCCTTTCGTTCCCGCTCGTCCGTCGCCCGGCCGCTTTCCCGCACTCCCTCTTCGCTCAGCCAATTCCTCCGCAAAATGGACGCCGCGCAAGTGCCCAGCGGATCGCCGCGGATGTGCCCGAAGACGGCGGCCGGCTTGATGGCGTTCGTCTCCGCCGTTCCGAACACTCCCGCGCAGTTCGCCGATCACGTGGTCGCCGCCCGCTTTCGGCTGCTCCGCTTGCTGCTCACCGGCCGGCGGTTCTTCGATCGCTTCTTCTCGTCCACAACCGACGCCTCCACGTACCTCCAGTTCGACGGGAACACGGAGCTCTCGCTCTACAAATTCTTCCCGCCTTCCGCGGTGTTCTTGCGCGAGTTGACGTTCGCGGAGGTTGGCTGCTTGCTGCGCATCGCCCGCCTGGAGCACTTGACCGTCCTCTCGCTCGGGAACGACCGTTCCAACGACTACGCCGAGTGGCGACAGTTGTGCCGAGGGCTGAGCGGTTCGTTCCCTCTTCCCATCCTCCTTCTTAATCCTGCTTTAGATCACCGCTCCCTGAAGCAAATCAAGCTGATCCTCTTCAACTTGGCGTCCGGACTGGAACGCAGCCTGCTGGACGCGTTGGGCGCGAAGGTGGCCGAGTTGCAAGTGAACGAGCGGTTCGTTTCCTCCGATCCCCGATTCCAACATCCAATTCGTGCGTTCAGGGTCGGAAATCTGCTCGTGGGCCGCCGGACGCCGCTGGAGAAGCTCGTCTTTCAACCGGTGGACAGCCGCGAGTTGTGTTCGTTCCATTTCTTCGCATTTCATCGTTCAATCCACTGCTTTAGATCTCGGGAGTGTTCTGAAGTCGCCCGCCACCGCCCTGGAGTTCCCGCTCGGCTCGGGCATCGACCTCGAGTTCTTCGCCGATCACGTGCGGTAAGCCACTTCTCCGATCAACTCCTCTTTTCGTCTGCTTGAGGCTGCCGCCCAACCCGACGATCAAACGGTTTTCGATGGAAGTTCGCCTCCAGTCGGTGGACGAAGCCGACGGTTCGCTCGAGCTCGAGGGATTCCGCCGGTCCTTCGGCTTCCTGCGCGCGCTGAACCCCGAGCTTCGGCTTCAGCTCCGCACGTGCGTTGACCTCGACCTCGACGACGAGCAGGCGGTTCGTTCTCTCCAGAAGGAGAAAGAGTAATCGCTGGGTGGATTGCAGGAGACCGTCGAGTTCGTGCGCCGACTGCTCACTTCCGCCCGCCGACTGGTCGACTGCGCCGGCGCGGAGGCGATCGCCGTCGACGAGCTCGAAATTCGCGCCTTCAAGTCGGCCGTGAGTTTCACTACGGAGCAACGCGGTGTTCATTGCGCGTCGTTTCAGCCGCCCGCCCCCGACCAGCAGCTCGCAATCACCAAGGCGTTGGGCCTGAAGCAAGAGAAGAGCCCCGGCCACTGCGAGCGGCTGTGGACGACGAGCGGCACCCACGAGCAGACCATGATCTTGCTTTCTCTTTGGTTCTACTGATCATTGACTTTCTATTGGGTATTTGTGTTGGCTAACTGTTTTTCTCACGTACTTCTCTCGTCTCTAACGCTCCAGATTGTTCCAAATGTCCTCTTTTTTCAGTTTTCTAAAGCTTCCATTTGTTCACCACAGTTTGTTGTCTAACCGTTTTATTTGTTTGTTGTTGATTGAAGTAAACAATACTCCGCACTTGATTGAGCATTCTTTCTGCTGATAACGATGCGGAACCTTTGGCTTCCGTTTTGCACACCCCGCCCGTCCACTTTTCGTGGATTTCCGGTTCCTTTCGCGTTGCGTCGTTGCGGAAGGACAGGCGGGAGTAATAGAAAGAAAGGAGGAAAGCGGAAATCCGCCCGTCCGCAACAAACGTGCGTCCCGAATCGTGGAGCGCGTGTTCGGCGGTTCGGCGGAGAACAAACGCTCGCGAATGACCCGCCAGCCGGAAGGTCCGCCCGCCGGTGGTCCACGAACGAAATCCGACGGAAACCGCCCGCGCGCGATCGAAATCCCGCCGGCCGGCCGGACGGACGAGCGGAAGTTCGCGCGCGGAATTCGCTCCCGCGCGCGTCCCGAAGCGGGCGGTCGGTTCACGCCGCTTTTTGTTGCTTGAAACTGGCAGGCGGTTGATCACCGGTTTCAAGTGAGATGGTGGCTGGTTTTGCTATCACCTCAAACGGTCGGAGATGACTGCTTGGAGTCGCTTTCGAGAAGCTCACGCCCCTTTCGAGTGGCCGCTCGTTTGCGGAGTGCTTGAATCGCCACTCGTGCGCCGTCTTCTGTCTGCGATCACCGCCACTCGCTTACATTCTCGGTTGTTTGCAGTCGGTTCATGTCAAGTGGCCGTTCGCTTCATTGCTCGTTTTCTGCTCACTTGTTTGCGACTCCAAATCCATGCGGCTTCAACTACTCGCAGCTTCCAATCTTTTGCTGCTCCCAGTCATTCCTTCTCGTACCGCCCACTTCTTTCTGTTCGTCTCGAAACGATTGAGCGAGCGGACGGCCGAGTGAACGCGTGCCGGCGGGATTAGCGGCGAGCGAGCTTCGCGTTCTTTCGGTTGTTCTTCGCTTTAATCGGCCCACTCGGAGGTCGCGTAATTCGAGCCGCTCGTCGTGCGAAACCACCGCCGATTGCACGCCCGCCCGCAAACCGTCGATCCAATTAATCACGAGCATTCTTTTGAACTGCTCGGTTTTGATTGATGCATCTCACTTTTCGTTCTTCTACTCGTTGATTCGTTTGGGGCATACGCGAAACGGGGTTGGCTACGAGACTGGGCTTTCTGTGCAGAAGTTGGCAGCCAGCACACGCTTTCGTCGCTCTTTCTTACCGTTGTCGTTCTCGGGCCCTACGCTGCTCTTAAGATTTCGACTGGGCACGATCCCTGCAAATGGCTTTTTTTGCGGTTGCTGACAGGAAACGCGGAATGAGCTTTCCATCGGTCAATACAACGACCACTCGTGTTGTGCTTGCCGCATGACGACGGACTTCATCGCTTCCGAGCGTCTCGTTTCTGCTCAATCTCACGAACATCCTCCTTCTGCCATAAGCGATCGTTTCGAAATCCCGCGCGTTCTCGTCGCTCATCGTATTCCGCCGCCTGTTTGATCGAACTTCAAGTGCGGCCGGCCGGCCGGCGGGCGTCGTGCACGCGCCGGCCGCTTCGATCCGCTCGGCCGGGCGGCGGGTCACTCGTCCGATTAAATTCTCCCCTTTTGTTCTGCGCGCTGATGACTCGTGTTTGTGGGCGGGCGATTAAAAGCCGACCGGCCAGCCGGCCGACTCGCTCGCTCGCCTTCAAGTGCACACGCGCGACGAGCCGGCGGCTATTTTTAGGCCGTTGAGGCGGCGGGACGGAGGGCGTGAGCGGATATTTTCGGCTGCTCGTCCCCTCGCCGGCTTCCGAATGTTTTCGTTTCGAACCATTGGCTTCTTGTTTTGAATTCCGTCGGGTTCTGATCATCTCGAGTTATCCGCTTGATCAATTGCCTTAGAACGCGTAGAAGCGTACCTTGTGCTAACTATTAGCTTGATTCCAGGTTCCTCGCTTCGTTCAATCGATCGTCCTCAGGATCGCCCGCTGCCTCGCACAAACGAAAGAACGAACGATGAGGGCCCGGACGGTGTGCCTGCTCGTCTTGGGGCTTCTCGCCTTCGCTCCGAGCGGAACTGCAGCTCAAAGTATCCACAAACACCTATTATCCCTCTAATATCCACCGTTAAGGACGCGTGGGCAACAGCGTGCAGCGCGCGATCGACATGACGAAGCGGCGGCAGGCGTACGACAAGTCGAACTCCGCTGCGTCGAGTGCGGACGTGTCCGCTCGATCCAAGGCGAACAACAACAACCAGCGGCCGGTGCGCACCGAAAAGCTGGACGTCGCCAAGCTGAACCAGCTGATCAAGAGCATCGACAAGACGTGGATCATTCCTCGGCCAGGGGCTCGCGAGCCCGTCGGCTCCAACTTTCAGGCATCTTTTAGATTTTTTAGTCCAATCGATCATGTTTGTTTGCAGTACAAGAAGACGTGCGCAACGCTGTACAAAAGCCGGCCGGCCGCTTGCCAACAAGTGGGCTTCGGCGTTCTGTGCGTCAACTATTGCCACGAGCAGGGTACGCAGATGAGTAGAGAGCAGTAATGACTGTCTGTTTAGGCGAGGACCTCACGTACAAGTGCCAGGACATCAGCGACTCGACGTACTGCCGCTCCAACTCGAACTACGAGAGTTTTTTCGCCAAGTACCGAAAAGACTCGTACAAGATCAAGGCGTTCATTCATCAGGTACCCACTATTACGGTTTACTTTAATCTAGAGTTTCTTTAGATGATCAGCCGCTGCTACGCGACGGCGATCTGCAACGGGCCGGGCATCCTGAACACGACGTTCTCCGAAAAGCCGGGCACCGCGCCCAAGAGCCCGAAAGAGAACGCAGCGCCGCCCGTCTCGCCGCGCCCTCCGCCCGCGACCGCCAAAGGGAAAGCGAATGTGAGTCGGCAGGACGGCGTGATGTGTTTGAATCAACGTGACTGCTGGAAGTTCGCGTAGTTTAGCGCTTGTTTTAAAAGATTGTCGGTCAGGCTTGTTTCTTGAAACAACGGGGTAAACATCACCTGTTCGTCCAATTGTCAACTCCAAACAAACATCGAATGAATCAATATGCATTGCAGAACGGCGCCGCGCAGTCGAAGAGCCACAAGCCGTCGATTTGGGAGCGCTACGCCGCGCAGCAGCCGTCGCGGCCGCCCGCCCACGAAACGCAGCCGCCGCCCGCCGCGCCGAACGCCGGAGTGATCGGACCGCCGGCCGAGGGCGACGAGTTCGACGGCCAGCCGCGCTACGTTCCGTTCTGGCAGCGGCTGCTGAAGAAGAAGGGCGGCGGCGGAACGACCACCAAAAAGACGACCGAGGCGCCCACGACGACGACCGTCGACTCGGTCCTCGAGGGCGGCGAGGAGCTCTCGGCGGAACACGAGCAACCGGGCGAGGAGGATCCCGAAGGAGCCGCGGAGGAGTTCGACGTCGAGGAGGAGGTCCTCGTCGCCGTCGCGACCACGACGACGCCCCGCACCTCCCCGTCGACGACGACCGCCGGGCGAACGGCCGGCGGGCGGCGAGTGGCGGCCAAGCGGCGTCGCCTGAAGCCCGTGCGGACGACGTCGACCGCCGCGACGCCCACGAGTCGCCGCACGACCACGACGACGCCCGCCGTCTACGAAGAGATCGACGTGGGCGGCGAGGAGGTCGAAGAGGAGCTGGAGATCGAGACGTGGGTTTCATCGTCCAATTCACGAGAATTTGCGGTCGATTGCAGCGAAAACACGGCGACATCGAAGCGCCGGCACACGTGGAAGCCGCTCCCGTCGACGACGCCCCTGCCGACCGCCGGCGGCTTCCACAAGCCGGCCGGCCCGTTCGAAATCGTCGCCGCCGCCTCGAACCACGAGGACGAGGGCGCGCCGCCCGCTTTTTGGAACAAATTCCAGCCCGGCCGCTGGTTCAAGTCGATCCACTTCTTTACGAACACGGGATGAAAGCTCGTCCTTCCCTGCTTGTTCGTCTTCTTGCCCCTCCTTCCATTCTGCTGCTGCTGCTGTTCGTCCATTGGCACTACTACGGGTTCCTCGCTGTGTGTAATAAACGAAGAGAAGAGTGGGCGGCATCCGTGGGATCAAAGCACCATTTATCCTACTGACAGCGATGGCTGGAAGGTGGTAGGATGGTGGAATGAGCGAGAGCGGATGCTCGTGGCGGTCCAACAGACTGCTGCCTTATTGTACGAAAGGATGCACCTGTTAGAAAGGTAGCAGCAACAAAAGACCTCACGCGTCGTTCTGTTCGGCTGGAGCGGTCCCGAACGGAAAGATGTCGGTCGGAATCGTGGCGCATCGTTCGATCGTCGCCCGCCGCTTCTCGCCGGCGGAACGGAGCGAATTGTTCGCGCAAATTTTTCCTGATTTCTCCCGATTTTATTTCGCGATGACCTCGACGACGACGACGAAGGGAGCGGCGGGCGACGCGGCCAAACCGAAGCCAAAGAAGGCGGCCATCCGCCCGTTGCCGCCGCGCAAACGCGAGCAGCCGCCGTCGTTCGCGCCGTCGGAGTTCCCGCACGCGCCCGCCGCCTCGAAGCCGCCGCTCGTGAAGCCGCCGGAGAAGCCGCTCCAGCCGCTCCCGCTGCCGGTCCTCGTGGTCGAAGCGCCGAAAGTCGTGAACGCGCCGCAAAAACGCGCGCACGGGTTCGCGTTCCCCGTCCCGTTCTTCGCCAAGCCGCCGATTGCGAAAGCGCCCGCCGGAGTCGCTGCCGTCCCGCCGCCGCCACCGATCGCGCTCGACGAGCCGCCGGCCAAACTGCGGAAGGAGGAGAGCGACGGCAAGTGGGTGACCAACGGTTCGTTTCCTCCTCTTTCTTGCTTCCTTTCGCGTTGATCCGATCGATTCACTCGCTTTCTTTCGTGCGATCTATTCAATCGATTTCATCCATTGAGCTCAATTACCAGCATTCATTCGAATGTTTCCGGTTCGATCACTCCAATCAATCTTTCTTCTTCAATTAACTCGCTGTTTGGTTGCAGAGAACATCGACCTGCTGGAGCTGGTGCGCGAGAACGAACGCCGCCGCTGGGCCCGCTGGACGGACTTCGAGGGACGGAAGACGGGCGCGCCGCTCTACCCGCATTTGGTCGTCGTGGAGGCGAAGAAGCCGCCGCCCAACGCTCAGCCGGCGGGCGCGAAGCCGCACGGGAAGGCGCCGTTTGGCGGCAACGGCGGCGGCGGCGTCCAGAAGAAGAAATTCCGGCAGCCGCGGGCCCGCGTCGTCTTGTTGCCGCCGCCTCCAACCGCGCCGCTCCTCCAGCCGATCGTCCAGCAGTCCGCACCGTCCGGAGAGCAAACGACGACGACGAAGCCGCCCCCGCAGCTCCAAGCGGCCGCCGTCCAACCGTTCGGCCACGTGAAGCCGCCCCAAACGCCGCAGAAGCCGTTCGTCCGTCGTTGCTCGCCTTATGTGTAAGATCATATCTATTGATCAATTCGAATTGTGGATGAAGCTGTCTGTCTGTCTGTCTATTTTCTGTGTGCATTTGATCGATCAGTCGAGAATAAACGGTCTTGATCGTGCTTGTCCGAGGGATTCGAGTAGAGTTCGTGCATGACGGGGGAGGAGAGAATGCATCTGATGAGTTCCCAGAAATGGGCAATCGAAGAGGATTACGGGGATCGGGGAGGCAGCCAGGCAGTTCAATTTCCTGCAGCTGGATAAAAATTCTCGGCGTTCCACGGGATCCCAACGCTCGTCCACACGCGAACCAAACGGAAGCAATGTGCATGAGGAAAGCGGTCGCATTTCGTCTGCTGCGATCAAAAGTGCGCTCTTTTCGCCGCTTTCTGCCGCCTTTGGCCCCCCGCGAACCCCAAGCGCGAACGCCCGCAAAAAGCGCCGTTTTTTTCGCGCCTTCCTCCGCCCGCAATCCGCCGGCCCGCCGCTCGACGCGTTTCGCGAAGCCCATAAATCGAGGCCGCTTTCGCCCGGCTTCTCTCCGCTTTTTGCTTCGAAACGCGAGTGGTCGGCCGGCCGCAAAGGCCCGTGTTTTTCTCGCTGTCTTTTCGATTTTTTATTCGCGAGTTTCCAGCGTCCACTCGCCCGTTTTCCGTCGCGTTTGATCAAAAATCAAATTTCTCGCGTTGACTTTTGATCGGCCGGCTTCCGTTTTTGTTACAACCACGCGGCGTCTCGCTTTTCTTCGCGAATTGACCGCGTGCGTGGACGTGAAATCGTCGTCAATCAAAAAGCGGGACGATGCGCGCTGGAAAGCGGCGGGCTTCGGCGGGGTCTCTCGAAATTTTCCCTTTTTCCTTGCCGCTTTCCGTCCGCTTTCCGTTGGGCCAACAAAACCAACAAAAAGCATGGAAGAAGAAGCGCTTTTTGTCCGATTTTTCGTTCGTTCGGGGGCCGCGTGTTCGTCGCGAACTCAAACGAACAAACGCGCCCAAATTCACGCGTATTTTTCATCCATTTCCAGGCCGCCTTCCGACGTCCATCGCCCGCCCGACCGGCCGTCATGCGTCGATCGTCGCCTTCGGAAAGCGAGTCGCCCACGTCGCCGACGACGTCGACGTCGACCAGCGAACGCGAGCGGAGCGCGCGACTCGACCACTCGTTCGTCGAAAAAGATCTCACGCTTTCGCAGGACGGCGCCATTCGAAAGCTCTCGACCGTCGTTCGTTCTGCCGCTTTTCGTTCCGCCGTTCACTTTCTTGCAGAACTTCGAAAAACTCCACGAGTTGCCGCCGGACGCGTCGCCGCGGAAGCGCCTCGATTCGCTCCACGAGCCGCGCCACGAGCACCGCGTCCTCGTCCTGTACACCGGCGGCACGGTCGGCATGAAGTGCGTGAACGGAGGTGAGCTCTAGCCAATTAGTAGCGGTTATTCTAATCAAAGTTTACCGCTTTTTTCCTGCTCGTTTTACTCATCTGCTCTCCCACCTTCCACCTAATCTTCGCCTACTTCAATCCTTGTTGCAGTCTACGCGCCCTGTCGCCACTACCTGCCGCACGCGCTGCGCGAGTTGCCGCCGCTGAACGACCACGACTACATCGACGCGCACTACGCGCAGGTGCCCGTCAAGCCGTACTGCCTGCCGCCCGTCCGCGGCCAGACCACGCGCGTCGTCTACACCGTCACCGAGTTCGATCCCCTTCTGGACAGCAGGCAAGCAACTACGGGCTCCTAATCACTCATTTTTCTTTTGTTTAGCGACATGACGTTCGACGATTGGATCGGGATCGTGAGTTCCCTCTACTCTCACAAGCACTCACCTAATTCGATCGAATGTGAAGGCGAACCACATCAAGGGCTCGTACTTAGCGTACGACGGGTTCGTGATTCTGCACGGGACGGACACGCTCGCGTACACCGCCTCCGCCCTCTCGTTCATGCTCGAGAACCTCGGCAAGCCGGTCGTCATCACCGGCGCTCAGGCAAGTTCATTCGAGGGCATTGGCCTTGCAAAGGCACTTCTGCTCCTCTGATTTCACATTCAATTCTTTCGTCTGAACGATCTCTTCTCACTTTCGGAAGACCTTCCGCATCTGCCCTCTCGTTCCACGCATCCTTTCCTTTCGCTCGTTCAGATCCCCGTGACGGAAGTGCGCTCGGACGGGCGCGAGAACCTGATCGGCGCGCTGATCACCGCCGGCTACCTGGACATCCCCGAGGTGTGCGTCTACTTCAACAACAAACTGCTGCGCGGCAACCGGACGATCAAGTCGGACAACAGCCGGCTGGACGCCTTCTCCAGTCCCAATTTGCACCCGCTTGCCACCATGGACATTAACATTCAGGGTATGTTTAGAAATTTCCCTAACTGATTAATGAGCTGCTTGCAGTGAACTACGAGTCGATCTTTCGGAGTAAGCACTCCTGCAGAGATCTAAGCAGATTAATTTGCTCGTTTAGGCAGCGAAGTGGCGCCGCTGAACGTGCACAACGACCTGTGCCGCGACGTCGGCGTCCTCCGAATTTTCCCGTCAATTCCGATCGCCTCCGTGCGCGCCGTCCTCGGCTCGCCGTCCATTCGGGGCGTCGTTCTCGAGACTTACGGTGAGCGACGGGCTCAGTTGGGGTTAGATGCTTGTGAGGATTGATTTAAAGGAGTATCCGTCTTTTGCTTCCATCCACACTCCTGCCTTGTTCACGGAAGTAATTCTGCTTTTAGGCACCGGAAACATCCCCGTTCGCCGCACGGACATCATCGAAGCGATCCGCGTCGCCGTCGAGCGCGGCTGCCTGGTCGTGAACGTCTCGCAGTGCGTTCGCGGACACGTGACGGCCGTCTACGAAACGGGCAAGGTTCGTCCGCTCCTCCTTCCATCTTACTTCTTTTTTTTAAGATCCTCACCGATGCGGGCGTGATCCCCGGCGCGGACATGACGATCGTCGCCGCACTCACGAAACTCGCGTACGTGCTCGCCAAGAAGTGCAGTCTGGACGAGATGAAACGAGTGAGCTCTCTTCCTTCTTCATCCTCCACTCGTTTGTTTGCTGCAGATGCTCCTGCAGAATCTGCGCGGCGAGTTGACCGTCTCCCACTCGGAGAAGCTGAATCAACTCGACATCAGTGAGTTCTTTGGGCTGCTTTGGAGCGAGAGTCGGGGCGGTCTTGGGCAGGAACGAATGGAATTTCGACTGCTTGCTACATCTTCTGTCTTGTTTGTGTCTCGAGCAGTACAGGGCAGAAATTGACGCAAAATCGACCATCATTATGCTGCCCGCATTTGCTTTTGATCGAGTGTAGCAACAAAACGCCGCATTCAATTCAAACTTGCCTCTCCCACCTCTCACCCGCTCGTTGCAGTCCCGCGGCTGGCCAACTTCCTGCACATCACCTCGTCGCGAGAAGCTCGTCTGCTCAAGGAGGCGCTCTTCCCGCCGCTGGTCGCGCACGCCGCCAAGCAGAACGACATCGCGCTGCTGGAGAGCTTGAATTTGAGCGGGGCGAACTTCTCGAACACCGACTACTCGTCCCGCACCGCGCTGCACGTCGCGGCCGCCGCCGGCAACCTGGCGGCCGTCAACCTGCTGCTGAAAAACGGTGTCTCCGTTCACGTTCGGTTCGTTCCATTTTGATTCGATTCGTGGGGTAGCGTTCCCTTTGGGCATTTCTTCCGTTCTTTCTGGTCTCGGCTCAAAAGCGTGGGCAACGCTCATTCGTTTCGATTAGGAAAACAGGCTAGGAAACGAGTGTTGTGTACCGCCAACATTCACGAGCGTGGTTGGGCTTCCCTTTCGCGTCTACAACGAAAAGGAACGTCAAAGCACCACGAACTCGCGATCATCCGCGTGCTTTCAGGGACTCGGAGCACGAGAACGCACTCCAGGCGGCGATCCGCTCGAAGAACCTCGAGGTGATCCGCGCGTTGCGCAAGGCGGGCGCCCACCTGATCGCTTCGAACGTCCGCATCGGTTCCTTTTTCTTCTAACTCAATGATTTCATTAGTTGGTTGCAGGAACGGAGCTGTGCATGGCCGCCTCACTGGAGGACATCGCCGGCTTGGAGGCGTGGAAGGCGGCGGGCGCCAACTTGAATCAAGCGGACTACGGCGGGCGGACGCCGTTGCACGTGGTTCGTCCACTCACTTCGTCGTTCAATTCACTCTTCCGGCAGGCAATAGAGCGAGCGGTGGAGCCGGTGGTCGAGTGGCTGTGCGCGAACGGCGCCGATCCGTTCGCTCGCGACAACTTCGGCCGCACGCCGGAGGACGAGACGACGAGCGCTTCGGATCGCGTGCGGGCGGCCATCGCGCGGGCCAAGGAGCGCTTCGAACGGCGCCCGTCCGCCACTCCCAAGTTCGAGATTTGATCGCGGGATTTCATTGAGGGATTCGAGGTCTTTGTTCCGTGAACATCTTTATTGTCGCTAATGGGTAGTGAGTGAGCGAGTGCCTTCCCGTTCGTTTTGTTAATAAGTGAGTAACTTCTTATTGAAGTGAGTACGTGCATATCATCCGTTCTTCCCTTCTCCTGCCTTCTTTTGAGTACACTTGTTCGTTGTTGACGTTGGAATAAAAGCATTGCATTTCTGTCCTCAGATAGTCGTAGTAAGAGGATTTTACGCACATTTGCGTCATCCGCGACGAAACGACGACATCGCGACGGCATCAGGGCGAATCGGGCGCAGATTTCACGGCTTCTGACGTCCATTTGTCTACCGAATCATCTGCCCTTGAGTCGACGGTACGAAAGAAGCGAGCAGAAACCGCCGTTGACGATCTCAGGACAAACGAAAGAACAAAAGTCGGGCGGATGTTTCCGAATCAAAACAACAAGAAACCGCGCGCGCGTTTCCCAATGGAGGGGGCCGCGGCCAACGGTCGTTCCGATTCGCAGAGATCTTTGCACTTCCCTTTCGCTTTTAGAGCGGATTACACGCCTCGCGCCTCGAGCTTTGCGCTCCGCTCCGCAGTTGACATTTCGCGGGATTAGCGCGGTGAATTCGATTAAACTAATGCAGGTACCCGCCACACATTTCATTTCATTCCTTTTCCATTTCAATTCTAACTAATGGTAAGCCCTTTCGTGGCTACTCTACGGAGATTTGTTGAGAGGAATTTCCCACTAATTAACGAGTGAATAAGCTCGTTGGAATGCAACAAATGGACCCGAGCTCTTACCTTACGAGTTGTTTGTCACGAGCGAAGAGTCCCACGTGTTCTATACAGTACTTTGCATTTCCCTTGACCGCTGCTGCCTATGCAGTGACCTCTCTGAGTAAGGAAGAGCGGGCAAGATGGCCGAGCGGTCTAAGGCGCCACGTTCAGGTCGTGGTCTCTTCGGAGGCGTGGGTTCATGATTCGAACCTCGCTGGTCACTATCTTTTTGCACTTTTACTGAGTGAATATAAGTCGTTGGAATGCAGTAGATGCGTCAGGAGTTGCTTAGAACTGCTAACAACAATGGGAATAGGATTGCTTAGCTTTTTAAGGAACCCTCTAGAAATCTTTAGCAGTTTCCTTAGAATCTTTACGTCCACCTAGGTCGCTCTAACCACGTGCCCACGTGCTTGAACCGAAAGCTCAACCGAATCAACGGAATTACTGCAGACAACCACAAACGTTCCAAACTGCCCGCTTTCGTCCCCCTTTCGCAACTAAGCGGTTCGGCGGCCACGTTTTCAACTCCTGCAAGCGGCGTTGACGTGAGCGGCGCCTGGCGGAGTTAAACCGCCGAAAAAACAAAAGGATTGTGGCCATTCCATTAGAAACAGCGGAATGTAATCAAGAGATGTTCAAAACAAACCGAAGGCACACAGTGATGTTTGGGTTGTTGTGCTGATGACTACCGTTTGCTTCTTCGTTGTTTGCCTCCTGATCTTTAAACGGTCATTGTTTTTCTTTGTAAGAGAAAACGATGAGCGGGTGTGGTCGGGTTCTGTGCGACGAACAGGAGTGAAGTCGATGGCAGACAGAAAAATGCTGATCACGAACAGCGTATGATAACTGAACAATGGCTGCACAAGCTGCTATGTTGTTTTTGAATGGCCTTTGTGCGTTTAGACATCCACCGCTTTGACTTGCGACTACAGTATTGGTTCTTTCGAATCGATCTCTAATCGCATAGTTTCGCGAACTTTCGCTCGGCTTTAGCGAGTGATGTGCCGGCCGAAAGAAGTTGCCATCCGGCGGCGATCCGCTCTTCGGAAGCCGGCCGGCAGTTTCCTTTTGCGAAACTCTTGGCTCGAACCAGCCAGCGAGTGAGCCACTGCACGTACTTCGACCTCAACCTCAAACATCATCCCAACCGGCCGGCCGGACGAGTACGAACGGGGCAGAAATCCGCACCAAAAATGTTCGAAAGTTCAGCCGGGCGGCCGGCTTCCTTCCGCCTTCCGGATCCGCTCTCCCGTCATCCGTTGGGTTCGGCCGACCGGGCGGCCAAATCCTGGCACGAAAGTTGTGGCCGTCGGGTTGGGATCTCCCGCCCGAAATCCACTCAGCCGCGGGCGGTAAGTCCGTGGAGGTGGGCTGGAGGAGGCGCTGGAGTCGAGGATCCCAATCGCCTTAAGAGGAGACGAACGTCAAACGAGGGAAAGGCTGGCAAAAGCTGGATTGATGAGTAGACTAGTGGGTAGATAAGACTGTAGGTAGATGAGAGTGAGAGGATGACTAGTGGTCATTAAACAAAAGGATTTTGGGTATGAATGGAAGAGGGCGCTGATTCATGTGCCTAAGGATCGAACTTTTGGTAGATAATTAATGAAAAGGTTAATTCAGGGTCCAGCTGTTATTGTATTCGCTTGTGTCAACGCTACAGTTTCTTACGGCTTGCATCACTCCGTGGAATGATCAAGAAGACAAATCGGAGAGCAATCGGAATCCGCCGGGCCGGCGAGCCGATTGGATTTGGGCCACGTGTTGGCAGCAGCCAGGCCGCAAAGGGTAGTGATTAGTGGGCTGTTCGTTGTGCCCAAAGCCGGAGGAATCCGCTCGGGGCGGCTGGCGGAAGAAAAGTGATGAACGCGCGGGCCAGCGAGTCGAAAGTCGGCGCACTCTCGTAATTACGCCAAATTTCGACCGTAATCCGCCGACGTTTTGTTCAACGATCACGCGTTGAAGGTTTGTACAAGCGAAAGCGCTCGCTTGCAATTAGCGGGCGTTCGTTGATTGATCCCTGCGGATAGCCGCTTAAGCGTAAGCGATGGACGGATGAGTGGCCCGTTTGTTCTGAGCGGCGAGATCGCAACAGGTCGCAGTGGAATTCTTTTAGGCATTGAGGGATGAACGGAATTTGTACACAACGTAGCCAACAAACCGTCGAACAAGCGGATAAGCGATTGTTGCTGGCTAAACAATGAGCAAAACGATCCAGGGAATTCTTGATGAATGGTCGACGATCTGCGAGAGATTTTGCGTGCCGAAACGTAAAGTACCCTTCAACAAGTGCCGTTTCATTTTTTTTTTAGAGGACGTAAATCGTGATCGATTGCTCAGAGCTTGCCCACGTTCTTTCTTTGAATCCACTCAGCCCTAAGCCACGTTCATCTGCTCACCAACCTGCTCAAACGATAGAAGAAGCCTGCTAGTGATGAAGAAACCGAGGGATGAACCCAAAAAAAGTTTTCTAGCGGCCTCCACGTGGAGGAAAGCAGCGGCTGAACACGACGTCGAGAAGCTTCTCCATCGTGAGCTACCGCTTTACGTCGTTGCGCAAACGGAAGTTTCTTTGTCCGTTGATCTGCTCGTACCGATCCTTCGGTGTTCGCCGGTACCATCGAACCGACCAAAAGGATACCGGCTGTTGGTGCGTCTTCGTGCACGCAATCTTCTTTCTTCTGCACACGCAAAACCCTCTACAAGACGATCGGAAACCTTTGCTCCCAACGACCAGAAGGTGCAGCAGAGATCCCTTCGTTTGTTATTAGCTCTACGGTAAGTAGCGAACAAGAGCACAATCCCCGTTACCAATCTCTTTCGTTCCATTTCAATTCCGTTGATTAACGCGCAAGGAATGTGCGGATTCCGCAACGAATTCGAACAAATTCTTGTGGTTTTTCTCTCGATTTCCACGTTCAGGACTTTCGGGCCACAAATCGCCGAATCGGCGGCACTAATCAATGGAGAGCACGGAGATTTGCGTGCACTTTGTTCTTTCTCGTTGTTTTGGCTTCCGATTGGCCTTTCGCCTCCGCTGCGGCCCGCTCATTCACGCGGTCGTTCTTCGGCCTCTCCTCGCCGCTTCGGCTCATGTGCCGCGGCTTTGCCGGCGGTCTTTGGATGATCACAAGTCGCATTCGCCCGCTGAAGTGAGCGGAAAGAAGTGAGAACAAACTAAAAGTCGCCAATCCCCTCCGCTCCGCTCTGCTCGCTTTAATCAAGCGGAGCGAACGAAAAGCGGAGGAGACGAAAAGTCGGGAATTCCGGCCGCTTTTTTCCGCTTCTCCGGCTTTGCGCCCAACCGTTGAACTTTGTTTTGTTGTTTGCCCGAACAAATTAGTTGATTGCTTATCGTTAAGCATAAGTGCAATTCATCATTCGGTTCGGGGCTTTCGTTGGTGGAACACATTCTCGTTAAGTGCAATCGCGAAGTGAGTGGCCGGGCGAAATCCCCCCGCTAATTCGATGTCAATGTCATTTTCCGCTTTCGGTCGAGCAGTGAGGGAAAGCCGAGAATCTTCGGCCTCTTTTCTTCTTGTTGTGCACAAACTTTCGTTTCCTCATTTCCGCCCTCAACGTTCACTTACCACCGATTGCTTTCGCATTGGAGGGTTGGGAAAGAAAGTGAGGGAGAAGTCGCCTGTTTCCGACGAGCTCAACCCCCGCCTTTCGACCACAAATCGGAGATCATCTTGTGGATTGACTGCGAGGGCAATTGGTCGGTCAAAATGTGGCACAGATTTCTTTATTAAACGATGAATCAAATGGATTGCGCAACCAGAAAGCGTTGGCTCGTCACTCGTCGTCCAACGGCGAGCGTTCGAAGTCTCGGGGCGGGTCGCGTTCTGGAGCGGGAAGCGGAACGGCGGCTCCGTGATCGCCGCCTTCTTCAAATCAACGAGAATTCTTTGATAATGAAAGTGATGGGCTCACGTATTTCTCCTCGTACAACGCAAGGACGTTCTCGTCCAGGGCGGGATCGATGCGCAACTCGGCCATTTCCTTCGGCTCGGTGAGGAAGGAGCACTGGCGCGGGACGAGCATCGACATCATCGGCTGGAAGAAGGAGCCCAGCGCTTGGACCTCGCTGTACGGTCGCATCAGTCCTTCCTTCAACCAGCCAGCCAGTCATCTCTTAGAAGATCGAAGGAACTCACAGTCAGCACGGAGCCCACCGATCCGTCGCATCGAACGTTGATTTTCGTGCGGTAGCACTTGATCATGCAGTTGCTCAGGCGACACGCCTCGTTCGTGGTCAGGCGGCCCATGTGCTGATCGAAGAGCTTCAGCAGTTTGATGTCCTCCTGAAAGATCTGCTTCATCGTCATGCCGGCGGCCAGCGTCTCCGAGTGGCATTGGCGATCGCAAGCTGCAAACAAGTGGGGAATGCGTGGAAGGTAGAAAGAATTCCCGTGCCTTGTTGAGTCGGACGGATTCCCGTAGACCTCGTTGACGCACGGCATGTTGCTTTCGATCGCCAGTCGTTGCCGCTCGCACATGTACCGCATGCCGCTGGTGAGCGCGTGGTAGAAGACGGTGACCTTGCAGTGGCCGATGTTCGTCAGACATTGCTTCGTTTCCTCGTAGTTCCTTCACGAGCATTTATTTCATTGGTTAAATTCGCTAAGAACGCTGGCTACCTGCACATCTGCGGGAACTCGCGCAGCAGCGTCGAAGTGGAGCCGTCGAGTGCGGAGCGAAGGGCCGAAAAGATGTTCTTCGTGCAATGCCCGCTGCAGTCGTTCGGCGGCAACTCCAGCGCGGGTGGGGCACTGAAACAATCGAAAGAATCGAACGCAATAGAAGAAGGGAGAACTCACTACTTGTTGCCGGCGGGAGGGGGATTTGCGGCTGAAATTCACGGGTGTTTGCTCCAATTCCATGAGTTCACCTACCGCTCGAACAGTCCAGCACGAGAACGAGCAAGAGAAGAGAGAATGCGTGCATTTCGAACACTTTCGAACAAGCCGGCCGTCCGCTTGTCCGTTCGGAATCAATCGATCGTTTCCGTTCGCAAGCACGGTCACGAGATGACTCCTCCGTTCGCCCTTGCGATCAATCGAATCAAATTGGCCGTTCGGACGGGAGAACGGCGGCCAGGGGCAAGCGGGCCGCCGCTCGTGAGTCACTCGCCGGCAAATTTGCGAAATTTCTCGACATTCTTTCCTTCGAACCACTCACTTCTTTGCTTAGTCCCTTTTTAAGAGTGTTTCTTGTACAATCGCCCATTAGTTTGTAGTTTGCTCCAGGAGCCTCAATCCAACTCCAAGATTGAAGTGGAAGTGTTTCGTTAATGAAAGGCCGACAACTTTCGCTCCAAACCGGCTTCTTTTTTCGATCATCCGCCGGTTTGACGTCTTTCGGGCGCTTCCTTTCCGTTGGGATCCGCACGGAGCCATGCGGGCAAGCGAGTGGATGAGCGGACGAGTGGGTGCAGTGCACCAGAGAGTGATGTCAACGCCGAGCAGCGATCTTCGTACACTCAGCACGGGCGTTCACTTGCTTGTACGAGCAAACCGACAGTTTCGCACGTTCGCTCTCGTTTGCGCTTTACTTTTTGCTGCAAATACATTCGTCTACGACACCCAACTCAAAGCAACCGGCCTAAAGCCGACCACAAGCCTACCGAAAGCAATAAACCCGAACGAATGAGCAATAAACAACGCACCGTTACGTACAAGACGAAGACTGCTCGTTGAACTTCGCGGAACTCATTCCGAGCGCGCGCGGACGTCAATCCGCCGACCGGCGGCCATTGCGACGACGGCGGCCGCCAACACGCCAACCTAAACGGGGCATGCCTACGGTTTGGTTGGCAGACAGCCGCAAATGCCACCGCTTCGTGTCGAAAGCAAGGTCCAAAAGCGCAAAGAAGCAAACAGGCGAGTGTCATCCCACCCAACAGTAGACAACCGAGCGGGTGAGTGGTGAGTGGGTTCAACGAAAGCAGGCGTTCATCTCCAGACATCGAAGACCACCCGCCTACAGTTTTTGGTCAGCAAGCACGATTGATGACGCGTACTTGTACGAAATTTCCGCATTCTCTACTGTATTTCATTCAAGAATGAAACTCGAGAGAAACTGAAGAAACACGAGCGAATTCTCCGAGTTTCTCAACACCACCCTCCATTCACAGCTGATCTCTGCATTCGGTTCGCAAACAAACACGAGGTTTAATCAACGGGAGCTATGCGAATGAATGCGGAGATCCGTTCGCTCCGTTCATTCCCCGGGTTACTCACCTCTTCTCCACATGGCGTTCGTTTGTATCCAATCAGTTCGAAGTAGATCGAACGAATGCGATGGAAGGCGGCATTCCGAACCACACACACAAATTTTAATCACTGAAGTGAACGCAGGGGACGATGGGCCGGCAGTCTACGGTAGACGATGAAAGGAGATACACAGCGGCCGGAGGAATGCTGGAAGCGGATCTCTCGTTCTCGTCGCTCTTTTTAATCAAACACGAACAATAAGCCGCTTTCTTCCGTCTCCTTAAGGAATGTTCTCGGTCTGTAGCTTCCATTAACTTGCATTCTTTCTTTAGGGTTTGGATCCAACCGTTAAACATCATATCGTTAGTTTACTTCTTTTACTTGGTCCCATACGAAGCTAACAACAACGCCGATTTATTTGAGACTAATTTGCCGTTGGGAACTACTGGACAGAAGAAGCGAGTATAATTGGAATGACTGGACGAGCGACGGACAGAACAGAATGATTGGATGGATGAAGGAAGGGGCGGAGGATCGTCGGGCGAGGAATGTGCGGCGAAAGCGATGGAAGCTGAGATCGACGGGGGTGTTCATTGAGATCCTCACTTCTCAATCGTTAGCGAGAAGGATGGAGACAAACGATTGAGATCGGAGCGGTTGGAAGAGGAGGAGAAGGGAGTGGTGGAAGAGAGGACGAAGGAGGAAAGGAGAGTGTTCAAAGTGATTATGCATCGTTTCATTGATTCGATATCTAAGACCCACTAGAAGACTACGCATCCCGAAATAAATAGGAAGAGAAAAGAAGGAAGGAGGAAGAAAGAAGAGGGACGTACAGCCACCGAGTTGGTTTGGGAACGGCAAATGCGGAGTGGTGGAGGAAGAAGACGGCGATTCTTTGGGCGTTCGGTCGGATCGCGTGGAGCAACGATTCGTGTGTGCACCCCTTCGATCGGTCGGTAGAGGGATAGGGAGGAGTTTGAGCTGCGTTCGGTGGAGATTTTTGGGGTTTTCTGCGTTTCGACGACGACGAGTGGGGCGGCAACAACTGCGAGAGAAACAAGCAAGCAAGATGATAGACAAACAATAGAAAGAAAGAAAGAAGAAAGGAGATGAGCGCCCAAATTGGCCCGCTTTTGATCACGTGTGCGCGAAGCGAATCGTTCGCTTCGATTAGTGAGCGGCGCGTTTGGGCGTGTGCTGCTTCCCGTCGAGGGCGGCGGACTCGTCGCGGATCGTGTCCATGTAGGCGAAGAAGTTCTTCTCCTTGTTGCACAGATCGTAGTTGCAGAAGCAGCGGAGCATGAACTCGGGCGACTTGAACGCGAACTTCGGGGAGATGGAGCCGAAATCGTAGCGCTGAAACCGAAGTGAATTAGTCGTGCTCGCGGAAAGCAGATGAGGGGCATTGAAGCCAATCCTTCTTCTCCGCTTACTTTGCTACTCACCTCCTGAACGCACAACGAAAGCACCTGGTACATGCCGTCGTTGCTGGAGAACATCTGATTGAAGTTGGTCATCTGATCGGTGGACGGGCCGGTGCCGAACGCGCGTCCCTCCACGAACTTGTTGTTCTCGATGCGTTCGGGTAACATCACGCAGTATTGCCATTCGTCGTTCGTCACTTCGACCATGTCGCCCTGCAATCGTTGAAGGGTAAGCTTGATGTTCGCGTGTGTTCTCTGCTTTCATTTCGACGGCCCAGCTTTCAATCTCCTAATCACTCCCCCACCTTGGCCCGTTGACATCAGCAGTCGCCAAGCAGCAGCAAGCGGATTGCGAAGCGAAAGCCGCCCGGTCGGGCTGGTCGGCCGAATTCCGACCGGCCGGCGGCGGCTCCCGGTCGCGCCGCAAAGGCGATTTGCGGTCGCTTTCGTTGATTAAAATTTTCGCCAACAATCCGCGCGCGTAGTCGCCGTCATCCGCGGCCGTTGAGAGGCGCTGAGATCACTCTTTCGGGAACGGGGAACGCCCCTCTTCACCCCGCATTCAACACTCTCACCTACCGTACGGTATGTGGAATGAAGAGAGCGCTAATGAACGGTTCGTATCGAAACGGAAACGAATGCGTTTCGAGTGGAACGAATGCAAGTGATTAGGCGCCCATTCATCGAAAATTAGTGCTCTCTTGATTCACAAGTGAAGCGGTTTGAACCCACTCTACTGTTGGCATGACGCACCCACTTGCTGCTCGTGATCTCACAGACGAGGTGAAGAAACGAGCGGCCGACCAGACGCGTTGACCGATTAGAATACATTCCTCCCATCCCTTGACTCGCTTTCGGCACGTCCCCCGGCAGACCGAAATACAAAACCCGAATGCTCGGCCGCTATTTTTGAACTCTTCGGCTCGACGTCACAACGACCGTGTTACCGTACACTCTCTTGCTTGAGAGCAGTGAGCATCTGGCTTGTTTACAAGCAATACACCAGACTACAGAGGCCCTCCATCGATCCCACCATTGCACAAATGGAGAAAGAACTCACGTCGTCGTTGGTCTCGAAGCAGGTGAGTGCTGACGTGTGTTGGAAGAAGATGGACATGAGGATGGCCGATCGGACCACCGATCCCAGGGCTTTCTTTTGTCCGAACATCGTTGCTGTTGGTCGTCAAGGGTGAGTGATCACAAGCAAGTGAGCAGGCCTGAAAGCAACGAGGGAATGAGTCGAGTAAACTCAAAACAAGATCGCGTGAAAGTACGAACGACTCGAAGCACGAACAAAGTGAATATTCAAACCAAATGCAAGCAGACCGTAGTCAAAAGATTCAATGGATCTCAAAGATCCACCACAAGAGAGAAAGAAAAGTTCGCGACCGTTCGCCGGAGCGGGCGGTCCACGAGTGAACGAATTCGCGGCGCCGAACCGAAGCGAGCGGAAGGTGGCGGGAAGAAAGGCGGTCCGAAGCCACAGAGGCGGCGGCGGCGGAGGGCGGAGCTTCGAACTCCGGCGCGCCCCGTCGTTTCGCGCAAACCGGGGCGGAGTTTCGCGCGTGTTCGCTCGTTCGGGAGGCCGCCCGCTCGTCGCCGCCGCCGCCGCCGAAACGGGCGCCGAATGTGGCCGAAAGGGTCGACGGGGCGTCCCGCTTTATAGCGCGCCCGGCCGCCGCCGATGCACCTGCAGAAAGCGGATTGAGGAGGAGCCAAAAGCGAACATTCCGCAACGTTCCCCCCTCCCTCCTGCTTCCACGACGGTGGGCGGTCCGATCGGCACAACTCTCGCCCAAGAAGAAGCCGGAGAGCAAGTGCGCAGCGCGAAGCGAACAAAGCGGACCGCCCATTTCTCGCGCCCGCCCGCCTTCAAAGTTACAAACTCCACACTCTTCAATCAGCCGGTCGTGTGCAACACCAAATCCCTCCCTCCTGCCCTCCAGTTGCTGGAGGAATGTAGAAAACGAAATAAGAAGGCGGACTCGCGGCAAACCTCTCAACGGCGAAGCCGCCCCATCGAAAGTCCTCGGCCACGAGCACGGCGGCAATTCTTGGCGCGTGCACCTCCTCCAGCAACGAAGAAGACATCACTTTTGTGCCACCAGTGAGCGGTTGGAAGTGCGCAAAGATCTCGCCGCAGGCCACCCTGTGGAACACCCGATTGACGCACGCGCGCGACCTAAACGGCTTCCTTTCACCCGGCCCTTCCGAAAGCCGCCGTTTCTCCGCTTAGGCCCTGGGGAATACCGAGAGACGGCCGGCATGATGCCATCCGATCGAGCGGTCGGCCAAGCCGAGTTGTGCGTAATGCGCGCGCCGGCAGGCAGAGCGGTACAGGAGGGAGCTGGTGGAAAGAGCTGTAGATCTTCGCTAGAGGACAGAGGAGATCCACGAGCTTATCAAAAGAAAGAAGAGGAGCGAGCCGAAGACTTGTTGAACAAATGAAATGAACTTCGATTTGTCGTCCATTGCACAGGAGAAGGGAAGGAATGAAGGGCGAAGAGCGCACAGTGCGCTCTGCTCTGCGGCGCTCCTCGTCGGCCGGCCGATCGGCCGATCGGTCGATTGCGAAATCCCAGCGCCGAACCGCAGCAGAGCGCTCGGCCGCCTTGTCCGAGCGGAGTGACGAAATCGGAGCGCCAGCCGCGCGGCGCAACGGCGCGTAGGACACGCGTACCGTAACGCCGCTCGCCGCGGCCGGTGCCACCCGCTCGACGCGAACGCGGTCGCTCCGTCGGAGAGCGCGGAAATCCGCCTTCCGCGCCGCGTCCTCGCCGCTTGCGCGAACGTCGCCGCGCCGATTGCGCAACCCCACGCAGGCGGCGCCGATCAAACCGCCGAACCGCGCGCGAATCGCCGCGCGAAACGAAGCGGCGGCGGAGCGAACGGAAAAGCGGGGCGCGGCGAGTCGCCGCAACGCGTGCGCGTTCTTTGATTCCGTGGGGCGATCGGCGATCGGCGACGGGCCGTCGGTCAGAGGAGGCGGTCGGAGCGCAACGGAATGAATCGAATGAATGAAGAGCGGAGTGACTCATCCCGCGCCGCCGCCGCTCGTCTTTCGTTTCGTTTCGCTCATTCCGCGACACGTCGCACACGCACGCGCCCGAACGAACGAGAAAGAAAGAAACGAAGTGGACGTCGACCGAATGCAACGGAAGCCGCGATCCCACGGGAGCAATCGAGCGGCGAGCGGCAGCGCCGCGGTGTTGCGAAATCGCTCGAATGTTTCACGCGGCGCCTCCCGTCGGGCGGCGGGGTCACCACGCCGCTATTCGCGGACTTTTCGCAGACATTCCGCGTCGCCCGCCCTTCCTTCCGTTCGGTCCGTCCGTCCGGTCGTTGATCACAAGCGGGCGGGCGAGCGGGCGCCGAAGTGATGACGACGATGCTCGAAGGAAGGCGCCGCTCGTGCGCTTCGATTCGATTAATGAAACGAATGAACGACGCGAATGCCTCGCGGTTCACTTATCAGCATCTCCCGGTTCCTACCGCCTTCTCCGACCGCTTCGTGCCCGCCTCCCATCGCCGAATTTCCGCCTTCCGCCGTTGCCGGCCGGCGGCTAAAAAAAGAAGCGACCGTTTCGGTTCGTCCATCAGCGGCTGGCCGGCCGAGCGAGTGGGTTTGTTTGACTTTCGGACTGCTCACCCGACCGGCCGGCCGCACGACCCCCGCAACTCCAGCCAGCGAGAAACCCTCGCGGAAGTCGCTCTCGTGCCCGAAGCGGTGAAGAAAATAAAGAGAGGATGATGAGAATCGAATGAAACGTTTCTGTTTGCCCGCCCGCCCGCTCGATTACGTGAGCGAGCGGGCGGCGCCCGACACCGACTGGCAGCGCGGAAACGTCAAGTACAATCATTACCGTACGGTAACGCGCAGAACCAAAGGGATGGCCTCGAAATAGTCACCGCTCAACCGCTCTTTCTATTCCGGAGATCATTGCAAACCCCAGCGCCGCAATAATCCGCTCCGCATCCTCGCAACCGATTGACAAGCGGTCAGATCGGGGCACCGGCGAGCGGCAAGCGAGCGACGAGCGGCGGAGATGAGCGGCAGGAAGAGCGGAGAGCGGTGATCGCTTATGGAAATTAATGAAAACCAAACGGAGCGCTCGGGGGATGAGCTGGAGCGCTCGCTCTCTACCGCGTTTAATCGAGCCGCGTTGCCAAAAAAGGAAACTCGCGAGCCACTTTGCTCCCCGCGGCGCTCAATTTGCACGATTGCCCGTACGTAATCGATCGCTAATCCCCGTGTGTGGGGCTCGAAAACACGACCGGATGAGCCGTTCGAATCGGCCGGCGAGCGAGCGGTGTGGTCCGCTGGATTGCTGCGGACAGCGCACTGTTGCGTGGATTGGCAGCAATTAGAGACGAGATGGGATGAGAGCGAAGTGG
The DNA here is from genome assembly GCA_024699865.1 of Aphelenchoides fujianensis. Taxonomy (NCBI): domain Eukaryota; kingdom Metazoa; phylum Nematoda; class Chromadorea; order Rhabditida; family Aphelenchoididae; genus Aphelenchoides; species Aphelenchoides fujianensis. The sequence continues at coordinate 82,370 of JAMPIO010000350.1, forward strand.
TGGCACTCTTCTTCGCGGCCCTACAGAAAGATGCATCGTCTTACACAATGATGCAAGAGATCCCCTTACGAAGGCCGGCCATTAGCCTCGGCTCGCTCCGACGACCTCCGCACGGCCCCGATCCGCATTGTTGTGCAATCAACGATCGGCAGCCGGTCGGTTGGGTCGGGCGGTCCATTCGATCGCGCGCCGCTTTCCGCGCGGCTGACCTCGGCGCGCTCGCGATGCGCGGCCACGGCCGAGCGGACAACTTGAGGTCGTGAACGCGGACGCCCGTGCCAAGCGGCGAGCGAGCGGCCGACCGGTTGGCCGCGAAGCTTCCAGTTCGGCGCTCCACTCGACTTACGTAACCGAAGGACCGAACGAATGCCGGGCGAACAAGTGGGTACTGTCGGGGTAAAAAGCGAGAAAGCGGCGGTTTTGTGGCATCGCGGGGTCAAATTCCCTCGTCCATTCCTCCGTTGTCCCGTGCTCGCGTCTAGACACGACAATCGACCGGCCGTCGCCTACATTCCGGCGGCGTCACGAGTTCAGCGCCACAAATCGAATCGATTCGACGAAATTGAGGCAAAAAGAGAAGCCGCGAGGTACAAACGCGGAGCGGAATTCCTCATCCCGGCGCTCTATTTGAGTTCGAATTCGAATGATCAGGAGCACAAGAAGGACGTGAAAGAAGGCACCAGAAAAAGAAAGGAACGAGTCATCTCGTGCGTAATCGCTCACATCATCAAATGAAGGAGTGGCATTCAAATGAAAAGAAAGAAATTGGCAACAAATCGACCGCCTCCGGCCGCTTTGTGCTTCCAACTTGCATCGTGCTGACGCCTGCACTTCGCAGCGGTCTCCAGCACGCCGGGCCGCCCCGCCCGATCGTTCGATTGATAAGCGGCGGCGGGAATTCGCGCCAAATTGGCGGCGATCCGCTGCGAGCGGCGCTACCCGCCCGCCCGGCCGTCTTCCGGTTGCGAAACGCGAGCAGAAAACGGCCACAATCGGAGGAAAGCGGGGGAATTTGAGTAAACGAGGAACGAGCGACACAAATCGAGGCAAACCGACGAATATGAGCGACTAATTGGAAGCAGAAAGAGACCGAAAGTGAGCGGGAAGCGCACCCGTTCACATGACGCAACCGCCAACTGTGGACTGTTCACCACTCGGAAGAGCGCTCGACGGGCAGAATTTACGATCACCCACCACTCGCGGCAATCAGTCGGCGGTGTGGTCGAGCGGAGGAGGAGGCGGCCGCCCGCTCGTTTATTCCGAGGCCAAAAGATCAAGGTCGCTCGAGCGCATGTCACTGACAATGCGGGGGCTCTTTCGCGGATTTCCAAATGCTTTGTGAAACACCGCTTAATTTGATGGACAGATCCTCCCGGTTTGTGTGTTCCTTCGAGTGTTTCCTCCTCGCTGTGCACGTGCTCCCGCTGCTCTTTCCGTTTGTGATTCGAAACATCCGCGGGCGAGAGGAGAAAACGTGAACGCTTGGTCATTGGAGCAAACTCCCGGTTGGAGAGCAATCGACAAACTTGCAGCCTGATGCCTTTGAACTCTTCGAACCTCAAGCAATCACCAGTGGAGTACCGTACCCGCCGGCGGTTCTTTCCAAATGTTCTACCGGCCGAGCAGGTCGGGGATCGTCGTCGTCGGAAAGGGCGAGAGCGGAGATCCCAAATGCAGGGCATGACGCAAACACGCTCGCTGTCCACTGGATTAGCCCGCGGATGGCCCGGCCGAGCGAGCGCGTCGCGTCGTGTGTGGGGTGTCGAAAACAAGAGGGAGCCGAATTTTGTATTCGGCCACGAACAAATCCGCTCGCTCGCTCTCCTGCTCGCCGCCTCGGCCGGCCGCTCGGTCGGCAGGGCGGCATTCTCATTTGCCTAACGCGCGGCACGAAACTTTCGGCCTGCTCCAGCTCCCAACGGATGCCGCAAAGCCGCTCAACTCGAAACCATTGGAATGCAGCCGGCCGGCGGCGGTTTTTGAACAAAAATCAGTCCCCGAAATGTCGCCCCGATTGATTAAACAAATGGACGCATCGCGGGGAGTAAACAACGCGAATAAAACATCGCAGCAGCGTTGATCCCGCCGCACGAGAATCGCGTGACACTCGCCGCTGATCCCCACAAAACGATGTGGAGGTCGGAGAGATCGAAAATCTTGTCGAATTTGTCGTTTCATCGTTGATTTCAAACATCAATCCTCTACACATTGGCATCAAATGTTCAACACACAGTAGCCGGCGTAAACAAGCAGAGAGCAATTCTACGGGTGTCGTTCGAGAACTTCAACGAAGTCCAGCAGCACAATTCAATCATTTACGTCCGCAATCAAGTGGTGCAGCCGACGAGGCGAAGACGGGGGCGTTCTGCTGAGCGGAAGGAAGCAGAAGGCAGCCGACAGCTGAACTTTGTGCCTTCAATTGGGTCAACGCGACGGCTTCTCGTTGGCGTCAAAGCGTGAATCGAATTTCGCGTCGTTGTCGACGGCCGCCGCTCGTTTCGACGAATAAAAACCGTCGAGTGCTGCCGTTTCGTCCACGGATTTCGTCCACTCGAATCGAATCAATTTGCTC
>JAMPIO010000351.1:0-84738 GCA_024699865.1 Aphelenchoides fujianensis
TGGTCGGTGCGGGTGGAAAACGGAAAAAATGAGGGGATTCACGAAACACCCGTATTTTTGCTTGTGGAAGAGAAGATGGAAGTCGTCCATTGATTGTTTGGTGTTTGCGCAATGTTTTTCTATCTGTCTGACCTTCTTCGAGGCTGCTTGTGCCTTTTGCGTGGGGTGGGACAGGCGGCGATTTCTATCAGCGCACAAGAGCACAACAAACTCTGTCGGAGTTTCGCCCTCGAATGTTTGAGCTTTGATCGAAAAGCGGCAAATTGCTGCAATGACGACGGGATTAGGAGAGCGGGGTATTGGTTTATGCAACGAGTGGGACCAAATTAGACTAACGAGGTGGTCGTTCCTTCTGGTTTGCTGTCTTCGGAAGTCTGTCTCCAGCACCTCGAGCTTGTTTGACGTAAACCGCGTGTATTTTGCTTCCTTCATTAATTACTGCTGGAAGTCAAGTCTATTCAAGACTCCTGCTCATTTCATTTGGTTTCCTGTTTCGTGGTAGGAAAGAAGTTTGCGGGGCGAACGTTGCGGTCTTCTTTTTGGAGCGCATTTCCGCTTTTTAATTCGCGGGATGTTCGCTGGATGGTTTGCATGTGCGTGGTTTTGTTTCGCCGCTTTGCGGTGTGTACAAACAAGCGGGCGGGCGGGAGTCCGCAAAGTGTGCTCGTCATGAACGGGCGGCAAAGTACTCTCTTTCCCCTTCCATCCTTCCACCAACTCTTCCCGCTCCCACCTGTCCGCCCGCCTGCGTGTTGAACTCGCCATTGGAAGCGACCTCTTTGCGGGTAATTCGCGCAAATCGGGTGGAAGCGAATTGAGTGGGCGATCTTTGGCGCCACCGGCTGCGAACAATCCGATTTGGGGCCACTTTTTGTTGGGCACGTCGGCTGACTTCCGCCCTTTCGTAACGCGATTCCGTCGTCCATTCGTGGGTTTCGCCTGGAAGTCGCTGGACCCAACGATTTCGAGATCAAAATTCATTTGCCGGCCGGCGGCGAGTGGCGGAAGAACGTGATTATCGTCTAATCTCGGCGACCAGCCGGCGGATTTCAGACCAACGGGACGCTTCTCGAGGTCTCCTTTCCGCCCTTCCGCTTCCCGCCGCCGCCCGCCCGCTTTTTCACTTTAAACTTGGTCGCCTGACAACCGCGAGCACACGGCGCGAATTACACGAACTTGCTCGCGAATCACGACGATCTTTCTTCCGTGCGGTCACCTCTTTCTTCTTTCTTTCAGCAGTTCCGTTCGATGGCCGCCGATTTCACGTCTCTTTCGGCGGTCGCATCGACCGAAGAGCCCGCGCAGAAGCCGACGGATGTTCGCGTTTGTTCCATCTGCGAGGACACAGGCGCTGTGGCCAAGCACTACGGAGGAATCGCTTGCTCGTTCGTTGCTTTCGTCGAGTGCTCTCATCTCTTCGGTGCTGTTCAGGGGATGTCGAGGCTTCTTTAGACGTACTGTGCGCTTCAATCGGCACTACATTTGTGCTCACGACTCAAAATGCGACACTCGCAAAGGTTTCTTTGTTCCCACTCAGACCTCTCTCCATTTGTGTCTTCAGGGATGCGCAATCAATGCCGTTCGTGTCGTTACGAGAAGGCGCTCAAGGCGGGATTGGATCCGAAACGTTCGTTCCTCCTTTGTCCACTTCCATCTCGTTTTTTTTTTCCATTCAGTCGTGCACTCTGATCGGGCGTGCGACAAGCCGGCCGGCGGCCGCAAGCGACTACCGTCGACCGCCCAGCCGGAGCTCCCGACGAGCAGCCCCGAAGAGGCGGCGAGCAGCCGGGCGATCGTCAAGCAGGAGCCGCTGGATCATCTCTATTCCGATCGGGCGACCAACTTGGGGCTGATCGCTTCGAAGCTGATGGTTTGTTCATTTACACTTTTCATCACTGCTTTTTTTGTTCAGTTCAAGGCGGACGGCCTGCCGCTTGGCTTCAAGCGCATTCTGGACAACTTCCAGCGGGCCGACTACCGCTCCGTCCAGCAGTTCTTCATTCTGGCCGGCCGGCTGTGTGATTCTTTTATCGACAATCAACACGACCACCTCCTTGCACGCCCTTCTTTCTACAACTTCAATCTGAATGCGACCGTAGAAGACGCGTTCCTGCTCGAGCCGCGAGTCGTCAGCGATCGCACAGTCGTATGTTCTTTTTCGCTTGCTTATTTTGTCACGTAAAACGCCGCGTGTCACTCATGCGGACGAGAAAGTTCGAGAATCAGCGGTCTTTTTGTATTCCGGGCGTCTGGGCACTTGGGAGTTGTGCCCTTTTGCTTCCTTCTCACGTTCACCCACCACCTGCAATTCATTAGACGGACGGGGGCTACTGTAGTCGGAAATGGAAAAGGGCATGAATTGATTACGGTTTGCTGCAGATCGACTGGAATCCTCGCTTCTTCCTCACGGGCGACGACTTCAAGAAGGTCTGGTGCAGAATCAGCGTCTACTACTGCGACTTCGTGTCGCACGTTCCCGAGCTCAACCTCTTGGATGACGCGGACAAACTCGCGTTGATCATCGGCCGATGCGTGCCGTCGGTTTGGATGATTTTCGCTTACGTGAGTGCCTATTAATTGAGCCCTCTGAGCAGTGTGTTCCAGCAAGCGTACATGTGCAAGACGAGAGACGCGTTCGTATTGACAGGCGGCTCCTTCTACCCGATGGATAACCCGAGCGAGTACCGCGACCCGCTCCTGTCGAAGTTCCTTGGCGAGATGTGCTCGTGGGTGTGGACGGAAGTGGTCGAGATCGCGCGCGAGTGGAAGTTCAGCGAGGCCGAGTTCGCTCTGCTTCGAGTGCTCTGCTTCATGACCCCCGTGCCCGCCCTGTCGCCGCGCGGAAAGGAGATCGTGCGCGAAGCCCAGTCGTTCTACCAGTCCGTCTTGAGCGACCTCGTGCTCTCGAACGTCGGTGCTGGAGGGTTCGGCCGCTTCACCGAACGCCTGGGCGCCCTGCTCATGACGCTGCCCGCGCTGGAGGTCGGCGGCTATCTTATCGACGCCCATGAACGTCGTTTGTTTGCAGCGCACGACTCAAATAGAAGACGACCACCTGACGATGCTGACCCTCGGCAACCACGGACAGTTCGCGGGATCCCTCACGCACGAGTTCTACATCCGCCGTCGAGGCCGCTGCTGATTGCTCTTCTTTGCTCACGACCTCACCCACTACTCACGTCTTCATTTGTTTCAAACGATCATATCAATGGATCTCTTACACTCAAAGATTGTTCTCGAGCAGTAAAGCGTTTATCGAAGAATGTTCGAGTATCGTACAGGGCGAAGAGGAGGAAGTAGAAACGAAAATCCATTCGATTAGCACCGAGTTTCACCTGCCGTCGCTGCCGGTTGTGCAGAATGACGAGTAGCAGGAACAAACGAACAAACAACTGTACAAGGAAGGAAAAGAGGATTAAGCAGAGGACGTCCGGTTCATGAACTCCTCGGTTATCTTCAGCGGATCGCTGTTCGTTTGCGAATAAAGCCACAGCTGGTACAACGTGGTCGAAACGCAGAAGACGAACAGAAGAATGCGGTCGAGACCTCTTGCCACGTACTCCCACTCCCTCCGGTTCTCCCGCAGCCGGTGTTCGGCTTCCATCCGTTCGGTCGCGTTCTGATTGGCGACTCGGATGTCCGCGATCGTCGACAGCAGCCGTTGGTAGACGGGGTCCGAGCCGAACGTTTGGTACGGAGGTGCGAACTGCAAACTCAGGGTGGAGGCGGCGGGCGCGGGATCCTGCACGAAACACGGGCACTAAACACGAGAACGAACGACGGCCCGCCTACCAGCTTGCACTCGCCGTCCGCCTTGATCACGAACGAGTTGGAGCGCGAGCGACTCAGGCACAGGCAGTCCTTCGTTCGCTACAAACGACCAATAGTTTGAGTGCGGATCGGGCAAGCGGCGCACTCACTCGCTTCTTCTTGTTGTCAAGGTGCGTGAAGATCCAGCGCATCAAACAGGAGCGATGAACGGCGTTGCGGAGCCACGTGGGGATCGGCTCGCCGCGGTTTCCCCGCATTTGCACGTTCAGCACAAAGCAGGTGGAAACCGTTGCAAAAAAGACCGATCCTGAACGACGGTGGCAATTATCCGCACAAGCAGCACTCACCGATGAGACCGACATGAAATCACAAAAACTTCTTTCCGCCTTATAATCGACTTTTTTCCGCCTTATAGCGGAAAATGGCCAAGTTGCATATTTTGGACCCTAACAATGTCTAACACACACGGGGGCTTTTTCTCTTTTCACATAGGGATAGCTGATGGTCTTGGCTATCGATTGAGACTAGTTTTATGATCTGGATCGTTGTAGTTTTCGACTTATGAATGTTTTTGTACAACATACTTCATTTTTTTAAGGCAGAAAAAAGCCGATTATAAAGCGGGAAAAAGTAGCACGCACATAGAATTTCCCCAGCAGAGGAAGCGTGTTCGACGTTGCGGGCAGCTCTAAGGCGTGTGGGGTTAAAGAAACAAACGTGATAGCTCACTGTCCGAGACCATCAGAAGAATAATCACCACACACATCCCTAAAGAGCCCACAATCAACATCAACTCATTGTGGGCCTCACGCACCGCAAGTGGCGCCCAACGAAACGCTCTCCTCCTTCTCGCCCGACGTGTGGTGGGGCGTGAAGCAACCGATCATCGTGATCTAAAGCGAATGGAGTCCTCAAGAATCTCGAGCGGTTCTTACTACACTAATGAACGTCGAAGGCAGAAGTTGCGTGAACAAATAGTACCGATAAAGAAAACACGTTAACAACTACATAAACAACGCCACTTGCATCGGGTTCCGTCGAATAGAGAAGAAATAAGTGAGATCTACACAATGTCCATTGAATCCGAAGCAAATGAAAGACGCCAACCGGGGTAGGGCTGAGGGCAGCACTCGTACCACTTCAAGTTGCGGCGAACTAAAGCGATATTCAATTTCGCATTGTTTCGACGATTCTCACCTTTGAAGTCGTTCAGCGCCCACTCCTGATTGACCACTGCAAAGCAACACTGATTGTTCGTAACTGCTTCCAGCTGTGTACTCACGGTAGTGTGTGGGACTGCTCATCTTATTGAGGTCCTCTTGCGCGTTGTCCTCTTGTGCCGAGACGAGAGTGTCCAGCATGATCCCTCGAAAGAGGTCATACGTTGTTCCTTCGACGACCACTCACCGGACCCGTCGAAGCTCCAGCTACTGAGCATCAGATAGCAAATCTGTTGGTCTAAACCGAAATGAAGGAGCTATCTGGTCGAGTAACAAACCGAACGGAAAGAGGTCCCTGCAAACGGCAACTGATTAGAAGAGTAAAAAGACCGCCACTCACATGACCAACGAGCAAGTGATTTGAGTGACCATCGCTCTGAAAGGACAAGGTTTTCGAACGAATTGGAAGAGCGGGGAACCGGTAGACAGACACCCGCCCGTCGCTCTTGATCACGGCGTTCGTCTCCAGCTGATTGTCTTCGACGTTCATGTTCGCCCTTCAATGCCACGTTGACTTTTCTATCCTGTCTCGTTTGAGCTCACGCATTGTACACGACGAGGTCAGGCCTCCAAATTTCGCTCGCTGGCACGATCAATTCTTTTGTGCCGTTGAACTGCGACTCGTTCCATTGCAAATGAAAATCAGTCCTTAATCGACGCCATTGGTGAGCAAGCAATCCACCGGACAAACCAGTAGAGCTCCAGCCAGCAGTAGAGAGTTAGGATTTGATCGGATTCGTGCACGTTCTGGATTTGCTTGAGGAAAAACTGAACGGTAAGGTTTGTTGAAGCTAAAGCGGGCGATCAGCAAGAAGAAACGGAAAGACGTGAGCGCACAGGGGTTGTTCGGGTCCGTCGGTCGAATGCCTTTGCGGTAGTTCGCGAACAAGTGATTGTACAGCTCGGGGCTTCCGTCAGCCGTGCACGACGACCACTGAAGCGAAGAGTCATGAACAGGTGAGAGCGATCGACCTACAGTTCCAGCAAAGACCAGGAGAGAGAACGAAAGCCAGAGCGGAATCTTCATTCTCTGCTCTCCACAACAAGCGGGTTCTGCAGTCGAATCCAAACGGAAGCTGCAATCGTCAGAATAAGGCGCGTGCTCGTCGTTGAACTCGGCGGAATGCGCGGGAATGGCGCGCGAACGAACGCGGCGACCACCCGCACCGCCGAAGAAGCGTGGGAGCGAGCGAGCGGGAGAATTCGAAACGAAACAGCCGCAAAAAGTGCCTCCAGCGGAACAAGGCCGATTGTTCGGTTCGAGTCGATTGGGCAGCCCAAACTCAATTAGCCGTCCGCCCGCCCTCTGCAGACCGCCCGCCTTCAAATCACTTCCCTCTATTGTTCGCAAATGAGCAAGAAACGTGCAAGAACGCCGAGCCGAAACCACGACCACAAGCAACAAGCGAACCAACGAAACGGATGTCCATAATCCGATTCACTCGCGTACAATCAGCGAAAAGAAGCGAACGCAGAGCGGAAGTGGAAATTCGAGCCGCCGAATTCGCCGGTCGACCGAAAAGTTCGCGCCGCTCGATTGAAAGGCGGCCGGTTGGGTGCGGATTTCGAACGGCCGTCTCGAAGCTTTCCGGCCGTCGCGTGCTCCCCGAATGGCAAACGGGCCTCGTTCTCACGTCAACCGAAAGAAACCGAAGAAGACGATCAGCAGAAGGCGGGCAGAAGGCGGATGCTCCAAACGAAACAGGAGAGAAGGAGGAGGAGTGCGAGGAACCCAATCGGAATTCATCCCCAGCCTTCCGCCCGTTTCGGCCACAAATTTTGGCCCGGAAGGCGCATTCCGCATAATGAATTTCCCCAATTTATGCGGACGGTTCTCTTCGCTCTCGAGTTCAATTTTTCATCCCGCCAACGCCCGAGGGCGCGTGGATTGGCCGGCGAGTAACGAGCCCAACGCCCTCCGCCCTCAATCGTTGCGTTTAATCGTTCGGGGGCCGATCCGCACGGACCGTAGGCCGCCGGAAGCCGCCCGCCCAACTACGAGGAGGTGCCGATGTTCACGCCGACGGCCGACACCTCCGATTTGACGCGTTTGACGGCCGGGTGACGGGCGGATTGACGTTGAACGATTGGACGCTCGGCTCGAAACGGCGGCCAGTCGGCGACGTCGGCGGTTGCGGTCGGCCGGGCTGATCGGCCGCCACTCCGCTTGATCCTGCCCGCGGTTCGCGTTACTTGTTTTGATTGAACGGGGGAAGTGCAGGAATACCCGCCGCACCTGCGAAACGCCCAAAAAGAACCTCCCGCCTGCAACCGCCTGAAACCCGAGCCCCCGCCCAGCGGACGCATTCTGCCGCGTTGTGATCACTCGAATGTCCAAGGCGGCAACGGCACCTCGACTACTGTCGCTTACGCAAGGAAGAAAAACCAACTGAAATCAACGGACGAAAGAGCGAGAAGACTGATGGACGACGTCTTTTAGAACCAACCGGGAGATGGGCGAACGACGAGCGTTGAAGTGGAGAGCTGCACGCACGTCCTCCCGTTTTGGCCTCTACCAACCGGTCCGCATTTTGAGCAAGGAAGCCGGGCAACTCTTGAGATTGCGGCCGAACGGGGGCACGCGACGGCCGTCGATTGAAGTCCGCTTGCCTCCGGGCAACACTCAACGTCGACGGCAATGCTTGTTTTTCATTGGGCAAGCTGCTCGTTGAAGCCGATGGAAACGATCCATTCGAATAACCATGCCATTCGCTTCTTCATTCTTGTTTCTGTTATGCAAAAGCTTTTGTTTTAGTCGAAAGAAGCTAGCAATCATTCGTCGCTCTCATTTTCCGCGCCGAACCTTCCTTCGGCCTGTCGGTTCGCCTCGTTCCACGCACGCGATGTTGAGCGTCCTGATTGTGAGTTCCTCCGTCCTGCGGTCTGTAATCGGGGTCCAGAACCATCTCGTGCTGCCGCTCGTCCACCTGCTCGCGATCGCGGCGATGGTCGGGCTGTGCGGCAAGAAGAAGACGACCACCGCTGCCGCTCCGGGCCCCGCGGCCGCCAAGTCGCAGGTGGTCGCGCCGCCGCTCGGTCCTCCGGCCGCTCCGCTCACCTCGACCGCCCTGCCGTCCGCCGCGCCGATGCCGGCCGGAACGCCGAACCCACCGCCGGCCTCCGACGCGAACAAGAAGCCGGCCGAGGCCGAGAAGGCGAGTTCCCGCCTGTTCTCCACTCACTCTATTCCGGTTACAGAAGGAAGATGGGGCAGACAACTATGAAGACGTTCAAGTTGGAGACACGCCGCCGCCTCCGCCGCCCGCCTGATCGCCCGTCCGCTCGTTCCCCCGTCCTTTTCGTTCCGTCGGCAATAAACTCCTGCTCCTTCCACCGAATGACTGACTTCTTTATTGCTGCTAGAAGGTGACTACTCGCTTGTATTTACATTGGAGCGGTTGGCAACGAAGGTCCCAGTCGAATGACCACTCGCTTCGCTTCGGGCTGAAAAGACTGTTGGGGCGGCACGGGGGAATGGCCTGCAAGGAGGACTGGCGCAAGGGATTATTGCTTGGATCGATGGGAAGAAGGCAAAAGGGTTGAAATGCAAGATGGAGGTTCGATTCAAAACACCGATTGGAAGGCGGGAAGGAGGGGGAATACTGGCGGGTGAAGGGGAGTGTTCGCAACGAGGAGACCACAACGAATTTAATCGAAGAACGATCAAATGAGCACTTTCGGCGGCCTAGAAGTTGAAACGACGGACGCTGTCCTCGGCGTACGAGCTGGGGATCGTGAACATGCGATCGGTGAGGTCGTCGCGCCAATCGAACTGGCGGAAGGTGATTTGAGCGGAGAGCGTGGCGAAGAGGGGGAATTCTGAAAGAATCGAACGGTGAACACGGCCCTATTTTTTCGACCACTTGCCGAGCATCACGGGAAAGCCGGGCGGCAGTTTGGAGCGGCAGAACTCGCGGAATTTGTTGATCCGCTTGACGGGCGCGAGCACCTCAAGCGCGTCCACCAACAGGTTCACGCTCAGCGGAAACTTGTTAAACCGAGCGAACGATTGAAAGAAGCGGAAGGGGTGGAAGAACCATGGCCACCATTGCGGTGTAGGTCTTCGTGTTCGTCTTAACCACCGGCTGCCGGCCCAACGGAATCGGATCGACGGAAGAAATGTACTCCTCAAAGGAGATCTCCGGTGGGATGGGCGGCGGGAGCGAGGGGCGTTGTTTGGACCACTGCAATTCTCGATCGGTTGGATGGATGTTTAATGGAAGGGGACCCGTACACTCATCTCCCGGTCGTCGACCACGTGCCCGTTCGTGAACTTGTTCATGATGGACTTGTTTTTGCGCACGTCCTCGGCCGTCAGGTGCTCCCGCCGCTTTTTCGTGACAAGATTGAGGTTTTGGACTTCAAAGAAGTCCGACGGGTAGCCGCAGATTTCTTCCTGGAAGCAAGAAGAAATGACTAGAGATGGAAAGAGGGACGAACCGTTCGGTCTTGGCGGAAGATCCAGCCGGAGCGCGCCCGCGAGAAGGTGATCGGCTTCGTGGACATTCGAGCGTCGACCACGTCCGCCGACTAAACGAAAAGATTGTTTGGGGAACAAAGAAGAAGGACGGACCATGAGAACGTCGACTTCTTCCTCCACTTGCGACGAGCTCCAGTTGCTCTTCAGCTGGCAGAAGGTGCGCCGTTTGTTGTCCAACACGACGGACTGGCGATCGGCGGGGAGATTCGGGTTGAAGAGGAACGAAACGTCGCCCCGTTCCCACGACTTGTCGTTCATCGAGAGCAGCGAGGTGTCCATCCGGAGGGCACACCCCTTCTTGTAGATCCGGCACACGTCCGACGGCAGCATTCGCGAGAGGAGCGGGACTAAACGGGCGAAAGATGAAGGCGAATGGGTGGACGGAAGAACTTACTCCACGAATGGAAGTCCCACTTGAACTCGAGGTAGAAATCGTCGATTTCGTTCAGCATTCGGATCAAATGCGGCTTCCGTTCGGCCAGCGCTTCCTCCGCCTGTCGTCTGGCCATCTTGAGCATTTCCGTGACTGAAAAGGGAGTGGAAGGAATGATCCAAAGAAGGAGGACTCACTCGTCTGCCGGTCGCCGTAGCTGATCGCCTCGACCATCGGGCTCCAGCCGTCGTTGTTCTTGGCCCGAACGGAGGCGCCCGCTTCGAGCAACATCCGAGTGATTTCTGCAAGGAGCGGATTTTCTCGATGCTTTCGGAAATGCCCACCTTTGTAGCCCCGCTCGACGGCGATGTGCAGCGGCGTGTCGCCGGCCGCATTCCGTTTGTTGATTTCGACGCTCGCTGCAAAGAGGCGAGTGGGCGGCCGCTCCGAACGAATGACTCACGATCTTTGAGCAGCCGCCGCACGAGCTGGACGTCGTTCATGAAGACGACATGATGGAGCGGGAAGTCCTTCGGTTCGATGGACGTGACACACGCCTCGCCGTACTCGAAGGCCTCATTCATAACACAAGAATGAGCGCGGGCAGCGATCTGAACGAAACGGGCGGAAATTCGGGCGGGAAATCGACGCGAAACGCGCACTCGCGAGCACGACGGGAGGAAACGGAGCAATAAAAAGGACGACGTTCGAACGTTAATCAAACAACCGTAAGGGGGCGACGGAGAGGAGCGGAAATGCGGGCGGAAGGGCGGCAATTGAACGAAAGCGGACGAGCGCGCCGGTCGGATGTGCGGCGAGCGAAAAAGAGCGAGCGGAAAGAATTGAAGAGCGACGAACTCCGTCCTCCTTTCTTTCCGTCCGTCCGTTCATGAGTAATCCCCCCGTCCACGCAAGTCCCCCGAAAGAAGTAATTCGAGCGCCTTCCGAACGCCTCCTTTTGTCCATCCGACCGACCGTTTGAATTCTGCTTCATTTATTGGACGACCCAAACAACTTGCGCCCGATCTCTTCCTTCTGCTCGGGGAAGAGGAAGTAGAGCGTGTTGGTCGCCCAGCCGACCGGCCGGTGCGCGATGTCCGCTCGATCGACGGCCACCACTCGAAAGCGGTGATTGCCGCCGTGCTTCAGGCAATCCTGCTCCATCAGGTGGTGCAGCTGCCGCTTCAGTTGGACCTGTTGATCGTGGGTGGGCGGCTGGTTGGGGAAGACCTGCTCCTCGTACAGCCGCGAGGGGACGAGCACGATCTGGCGGGCCTGATTGAAGTGGGCGAGCAGGGTGCCGTGCAGATCGACCTCGTCTACGCACTTGTTCACGTCCACCACGTCCACGCCCGCTCCCTTGCCCCACGCGTCGAGGCTCGCGATCAGCGTCTTGACGGCGCGCCTCGCCTCACGGCTCGTTTCGTGGTGCGTGACGAGGACGAAGTTGGCGGGCGGCTGTTTGGGGGCGGCGCGAACGGGGGCGCTGATCGAACGGGAGTCGAAGGTCGACGTGTTGAGCAGCGCGGAGTCGAACGGAGAGGCGGGAGCGAGCGGGAAGTCGTCGACGGCGGGCGCTCGCCGGTCGGTCGGCTTCAACGCGCGCAGGTGGGGCTTCAGCGAGATCAGGAGGTCCACCCGGCGGGCGTCTTTGATGGCCGCAAGGAGCGTGTTGAAGGGCAGCGCGCGGTACGTCTGCAGCAAGTGCTGCATCGCGTAGGGCTGGGCGCGGAGAGCCGCGATCTCGTCCAACGACAGGCCGAGACTCATGGCCACAAACTCCCAGTTGCGCATCGAGCCGACGGCTGGTGGATTCAATCGCCGCTGGAGTTCTCTGACGACGACGGTCGGAAGGTCGGCGAGCAACACCCGCCCGTCCACCGGCTGACACAAGCCGCTCGTGGAGGGCTCCTCGATCGTGTCGAAGAAGCTGATCTGCCGGCCGAAATCCTCGTCGTTCTTCTCGTCGTCGAGGCAGATCGTCAACGAGATCGTGTTTGAGAGCTCGTCGTCGGGATCGTCCGTTCCGTTCATCCTGAAGTACAACTCAACAGAAAGCAGGAGCAATGAGAGGAGATATTTTGTGGTCTTTTCAACCAATTCCATCGGCAATCAACCAGCGAGTAGAAGACAGATCGTTTATTCCAAAGGCCGCGTGCACACACCGCAAAGTGCGCTCGACACGACGGCCACTCGACGAAACGACAGAAAGTACAGAGAAAACGGGGGAGATGGGCGGAAATCAATTTGATTCCAGCACGAAGGATCCGGTTTGCGTAAATACAGTTGGCTTCGGGACTTGTGGACGCTTCTTCCATTTACACACGAGGAGAGGGGCAAATCAACGGTGTTCCATCGGATTGCAAGGTTGAAGAAGAAGAGGAAAAGAGAACCATTCGGAGAGGACGAGGGAATTCTCCTCATTCCACACGATCATCGACGTTGGCCCGTAATTTTCGACTCGAAGTCGACCCACGCGCCCGCGGGAAGACGAACAAAAGAGGCCTGGATTTGAGACGAAGACGAGAGAAAGACGAAAAGAACAACAAGATTCGAGTTTACCGTTCGGATGCACAGACAACAGAGGGGAGGGGGAAGAAGGCCAGAGTTCTCATTTCTCGTCCACCGTGAGCGCCTCGCGACGCGACCATCCCAACTGGGCGAACGATTGGGTCGTGTCGAGCGTGGTGACGTCCTTGGGCGGGCGGTCGGAGGTTCTGAACAAAGAGGATGAAACTGGGAGACGGGAAGGGCGACCTACATGACACGGTACTTAGACGCCTCGAAGCCCAACGACTCCAGGTACTGCAGAAGCCAGCTGACCGGCTCGCTCATCAGGAACCGACGCATCTTCTGCTCGCCGGACGGGAAGCGGAGGCGAATCGTGAGCGCGTTGGGGTCGTCCTCGGCCGGCTCGGGCGGCAGCAACGACGCAATTTCGGCCTGCTTCTGCTGTTGCTCCTCAAAGCGCTTCTGCTCCTCCTCCTGGTTCTTGCTGCAAGAGGGAGATTTGAACGGAAGGAATGGAGAGGAGTGAATGAACATCTCCTCTTGCTTCTGCCGCATTTGCTCCTCCTGGCGGGCGCGATCGATGGCGAGCGACTTCTGGTACTCGTCCACCTGCTCCTGGCGGATCTGCGCGCGCTCCATGCGGTGCTGCTCTTCGGCCATGTCGCGATTCTTGATCTCTTGGAATTTGTCCAGACTGATCAGCAGCTTCTCCATCGCGGCGTCCACGTCGTCCGCGCCGCGGATCGGGAGCTCCACCTCGAACTTGGAGCGGTCCTTCATGACGACGATCAGGAGCGGGTACTCGTCCGGCTTGATGAGCGTCTTCACGATGTCCTTGACGGTGCCCAGATTGCTGTCCGTCAGCCACTCGCACAGCTGGCCGCGATTGTCCGCCTGCGTCACGTCCCACGGCCACGTGACGAACTGGCAGTTGAGCAGCGAAGAGATGGCATCCGAGCAGAGCACCTGAACGCGGGAAGGCGTACAACAGACAGGAAGAGAGGGCCCACCTGTTGAGCAAAGATGTTGCCGGCAATCGAGTGGTCGTGGTGCAGGTAGATGGCGAGCGGCTTTTGCTCCAGCACCGCCTGCCGGCTCGTGATCCCGAACGCCTCGTCCATCGCTTCGCGCAACGAAGTGGTTTGGAAGCGGGGGTGCAGACCGCCGTACCTGAAGGCGGACGAACCACTCAGTGGAACCATTGCGAAAGGACGTACCGGCTTTCGAACACGACCGTAAAGTTCTGCAGCGCCTCCGTGATCGATGTGAAGTCGGTGGGGATAAGCGGCAGGTGGTCGAGCGTGTTGTTGAGCGTCCCGTTGCTGCTGTAGCCGTTCTGATCTTCGGAGATCAACGACGCCGTGTCCAGGTCGTAGTCGATGTCGTTCTCGTGCTCCTGTTCGTGGTCCAGCTCCTCCTCGTGCTCGTGCTCGTGATCCGAATGCCCGTTGGCGTCCATTGCGAACGTCGGAGTGCTGAAACGAACGGAAAGAATTCGCGGTTAGTTGTCTCGCTTTTTCGTTGAACTGCTTGCAGAAATCTCGCGAAATTCTCTCGATTTCAATCGAAAACAAAATCAGACGAAACGATGACAAAGTCGGTCGGCTTTCCCCGCCGGCCGCAGCTGTGAGTGAGAGCGTGAGCGTCTGGGCGGCGGAGTGCCCCGCCTTCGATTCGCGTCCTTCGCCTCGAGTTGTTGCGTCGGCTGGGAAGCGGGCTCCGTTTGCCGCTTTGTGAAAGTGGTGGTTTGCAGTCAGCGACTGATCCAGAGATGGACTCTTTGATGAGTGAGTGGACGGAAATCAAGGCAGAGAGTTCATCCTCGCTTCAGACGACGAACCCACTCCGTCCACTTCGCGGCAACACAACGACGAAGAAGACGTGGGAGAACTTCGGAGCGGTCGTTTGAGTTCCGAGTCGTCGAGTTCCGTCGACTTCTCGAGTAGGTTCCCTCCGTAAATTCGCTCATGTTTGGCTCCTCGGTTCAGGGTTCAAATCGCCGACGCCCAGCGAGTCGTCACCCCCACCACCGCCGCCGCCCGAGAAGCTCGAGCTCGTTCTCGCGAACGAGCTGATCGAAGTGCCGTCCAAGTTGTTCCGCGATGTGAACAGCCACTTATTTATTCGCCTGTCACCTGCTTGTTTTAGGAGGAATTCTTCCGCTCGGTGGTCACGAAAGAAGCCTTCTACTCGCTCTCCGAAGGCGCTCGCAGTCGACTGATCAAGGTGGGCAGTCAGAAGAGGCAACGCCTTCATCCGTCTTTCTTTTGCAGCACCTCCCGTCCGAAATGGCGGCCAACATGGACGACGCCCTGGACTTCATTCTGAGCAAGGACAAGTCGACGGGCTTCCTGCCCCTACTGACCACCGTCTACAACCGCTTCGAAGGCAAGCTGGCAATTGTTCATATGTTTACCGCCTTCTTCCGCCTCCTTTCCAGCCGGCTACTACTCGCCCGCTCACGCCGCCGACTCGACGCAACTGCGCGACTTCCACAAGGTCCTCTACTACCACTTCATCCGCAACCACAACATGCAGCTCCTCCGCAAGCTCGTCCTCAACCGACACGTGAGTCCCTCTCTTCACTCCTTCCATCACCGGCTGTCTGCAGCAAATCCTCGAGAACGCGTCGACGGCGGGCCCGACGGAGCCGATCGTTCCCAAGATCCGCCAGTCGAAACGGAAGTTTCTGCAAGAGAAGAAGCTGCGCAAACGGTCGAGCAAGCGTGTGGCCTTGTGAGTCCCCACTTTTCTCCGCCCGTTCACTCCGCATCTCCAGGATGTTGGCCCACACGCGCGAGGTGGTCGGCGCTCCGGACGATCGCTCGTCCGACGAATCGGGTTCGTTCTCACCTCCTCGTCTTTTGTTCACTCGTTCGTTCAGGCACGGAAGACACGAAAGTGCCGCTTTCGATCAACGAGTCCGATCGCGAGTCCACGCTCTTCAACCCGAAGGTGGGCCGCTCGGACCTCGACCTCCACCAGCCGATGGAGCTGCCGAGCGCCCAGCAACTCCTGCGGCAGTACAGAAAGCTGCGGGAAGTGAACCCGGTAGGCATCTCGTTCATCTCTTGCCTCCAATCATTCGTCCTTCTTATGCAGGACTGCCCCAGCCTGGACCTGAACGGCATCGTGCTGGAGGAGGCGTACGAACGAGCCGGCTTGTCGTTCGTTGCGGAGAAGAACTTCGCCCGCCAGCGGCTACGGCAACTGCTGGACGAGCCGGGCGGCAGCCAGACGATCAGCACGCCCGCCTCGCAATCTGCGAAGGCCGAGAGCCCGATGGTGGACGTCGAACAGCTGTGATCCTCCTTCTTTTACACGCTTTATTCTCTGCTTCCTTCTTACTGTTTGACCCTCAACCCACGTATTCAATGAAGCGTCTTCTTTTGGTGGCTGTTGTTTGATTACTTTCGTCTCGTGACGTCGAATTACGCGAGAAGTCTCCTCAGGATGACGTTAAACGCAACAAAAAGAAGTCTAAAGAGGGGGCCGGCGGTCAACGGTCATGCGAAATGGAGGAGTTTGTTTGCCGACGGCTTCTCCCCAAACACCCGCTTCGAACCGACGAGTCATCAACGAGCGGCAGGCGGGCGGTGCGGCGAGTTTTGTTTTAAGTACGCCGAGCTGCCCGCAGATCGGCGGCCGTCGCTCGTGTGGGCCTTCTGAGCGGGCGGGCGGTCGGTGGGGGACTGCGGGGCGCGAGTGTCCGTCGCTTGTTTGATCGTCCCTCCACTCCGCTCGTCCGCGTGCTTGACGGTGGGGACAGGGCGGGCGGGCGGGCGGTCGATAAGGTGCGCCCACTGACCACTCGCCGCTCATCACGAGTGGACACTCGCTGGTTGCTCCTCGTTTTATGCGCGCGGTTGCGATCGATTGGATTCGCTCACCGACCGGTGACTCACTCGAAAGAACAACCCCCCACCGCTTACTCATAAGTTGGACACCCGCGTCGTTGCTATAAGACGATCAGTTCTTTTGTTTGCTCGTGGTGAACCTTTGGGGTTTTGAAACAAGTGGACGATCCTCCGATTTCATCCCCGCCCGCCGGTTCGTGGTCAAGTGCCCGAATCACGAGTGTTTTGGACGCTGGAAGGCCGCCGAGTGGTCATTTCGGGCGTCCAGATGTCCCTCGTTCCTTCGGGCTCGTTGCTTTCGAATGGGTTCGTTCGTAACAAAGCCCAATCGAGCGTGTTTGATTGCTTTGCAACACCCCCTTGCAACACGATCCCCTCGCTTTCTCCCTTTGAAGTTTGAAAAGCGGGGCGAGGTCGTGGATGGCGATCGGTTCGGCCGCCGACTGCGGGGATGAGCCGGCCGGCCCGTCGGTTCAAGCACCTTCCCGCAGCTCAAACAGGCGGGCGGTTGATGAGCGGAACGAAAGCGAGAACCAACGGGAAGAGCCGCGTTGTTTGACCACGCCGACCGCTGGGGTTTGGGGTAAACAGACCGCGGCGGTCATTCGGCGCGCGGAGATGCCGCCCGCTTATCAAGGGCGCCCGTTTTGTACGAAAATGACCGCCGCTTTCGGCTTGATTTCTCCCGAGATTCGCGGCTTCGTTTCGTAGTCGATGACGTTTCGGGCGCCACTTCCTTCCTTCCTTCGGTTTGGTCACTCGACGCGCGTCGACTGCGAGTGACATTCGAGAAGGAGGGCCCGCTCAACAATTCCAGAGATTTCTGCTCGTTTGCAAGCGGGTTGTCCTAAACAAATGGGTTCGTTTCGTGTCACGAATGGTCGCTTTGATCACGAATCACGGCCGAGTTCCGCGTTCCCCGCAATCAGCCGTTTTTGCGCCCGTTACTCGCGTCTGCTCGGGGGATCGAGTTTCTTTCGGGCCGAGGAATGGCCGCTCCTTCCTCTCCGTCTTCTTTGTGGCGGTCATTTGGGGCGGCGAGGGCCGGCGGAGAGCCGAAGAGGACGGCGGGAATTCGTTTCTCTGTGCGGGGCATAAGTCGTTTCCACGATGTCCACACGCGCGCCCTCCGAATTCATGAGGCGGCCGGCCGCCACTTCCGGCCGCCCTCCACCTTCTTTTGGGGCGCCGCGGCCCGCGGGACGGCCGCCAATTTTCTCATCCCGCCCGCTAATGTCCACTTCTTGCCGCCCCTCCTCGCTCTTGACTGTACGAAAAGGGAGGGGGAATGCGGGTTATTGTTTATGCGAAAGGACGGGGATTACTCTCGACACATCGCGTCGTTTTATTGGACGCCGTTTGTTCCAATCATCGAGTGATTCATCGCTTTCGTTCGCTCCGCACACGGCCGCCGCGGGATTTTATTGCTTTTTGGACGACAATCGGCGGTCGGGACACGACGAGGGCACGACGAAGAGGAGGAGGACGAGCGGCGGCGAGTGACGTGGACGGAGCGGCGCGTGGAGCACGTCGAGGAGCCCCGAAGACTTCCGCTCGTTGCAAATGCGGGAAGGCGGCGAGCGGAAGCGGCGGCGGGCGGCTTTTTATTTCGGGCCTGCTCGGCGCTATTTTCGGCCACGAATTCTCCGCTTTGGCCCGAGCGAATGCAAAACAGAAAGCAGCAGCAGTCGCGAAGAAAAGAAGGAGCGGGCGACGGCCGCGTAGTCAGACGCCCGCCTCCGCTTCGTCACCCGCAAAGGAAGGCGGGCGCGGCCGAGTACCTGGCCGACCGGCCGGCCACACGACGACGAGCGGGCCGCCTTTTGAGTCACCGGCCAGTCCCTCGCCCGCCCGTCTTCGTAGTCGCCTTTCGTGACGTCCCGCCGTACGTGAATTCGGGGAATGCGGGCGGGTGTTTGTGCCTCGTTTCTTCGATTCTTGCTCTCGCCATCAATCGACCTCGACACGCGTTCTGCGGCCGTCTTCCGTTTCGTCGTTAATCTCGGAAGCGGCTGCAGCGGCGGCGGAAAGCGTAGGCGCAGTAAGCCATCCACCACTTCTCCGCGTTCTCTCCTCCTCTTCGCATTAATCCACGGCCAAATCGACGAAATAATTCGGGGGAGCGGCCGCCGTTTGCAGCCGTCCACTTAAAGCGGAACCAAAAAGCCTGTTCGGTCGGGCTTGCGGGAGGTAGCGTGGCGGGACCCAATCCCCTGCTCGCCAAAAAGTTGCGAGTTCCCCCACTCGCGCTGATTTCCCGGTCGCGGGTGCATTTCCGCACTCGACCCACTCGCCGCTGGTGGGCGGCTGTTGCTCGCGGAATTTCTCCGCTGTTCCTCGACGATTTCGTCGAATTTCGAACGGAATCTTCCGTTCCCGCCGTTCTTTCTTCCAGCTTTTCTTTTCCGTTTGATCTTCGGCTTCTTCTTCCGTTTTCCAGCCGATGGCCACCGAGGATTTGCCGCCGAACGTGAGTTTCTGCGGGCTTTTCGCCCGCCGTCCCGCCGCCATCCCCGTTTTGTTGCTTGCAGAGGCTCGGTGGACAAGTGACCATCTGGACGCCAAATAGACGAGCGGACGGCCGCCGAACGCGACGAGCACGGCGGACGACGTTGCCTGAGGCGGGCCGCCCGCTCCTTCCTTCTCTCCGACGCCCGGGCGGGCGGGCAGCGTCGAAGAGTGGATTCCGCCTTCTTCTCCCCCTGCTTGCGGGCGATCGGCGGAAGAGCGGCGGAGTGGGCGCCAAATCGTCCCCCGGACGGCCGCCAAGCACCGCGATAACGCTCGTCGCCTCGGCGTGATTGCGTGGGACGGCGGCGAGAGCGAGCAGCAGCTTTCTTTTGCTCTTTTCTTTTGCTCTTTGCAGATGGTCGTGGGATCACCGTCCGCGCGACCGTCGTCGATGTCAACTGCAGGGGTGAGCGCGTGTTTGCTCGCCTTCTCTTGGGTTCGGCGGCGGGCGGGCAGCAGATGGCCGTTGGTTAGACTGACCGCTCGCTTGTTCGATTGCTTTGGGCGATGCGGGCGGCGGGCGGCGGCCGTCGAGTTCCGCGATTTCTCTTTTTTCTAGTCGGTTTTGAGGCCCCAATCGACGGACGGCGTGTGCGGGCAGCCGGATGAACGGCGACGGACAAGTTGGGCTGTGAGTTGCCCTTTCTTCTGCATTCCAGGAGTCCAATTGGCGGACGACGGCGACGAGGATCATGGGCAAGCCGGCGACTTTCGACGGAGGATTGAGCGATGAGTTCTTTCGTTTCCGTTTGTTCTCTGCTTTCTCCCTTCTCCCAGGCGGACGAGTCGAAGCGAACGCAGCGACGAGAGGCTTCCCGGGAACCGGGCGGACTTCGGTGGAGAATCTGGCCGGTGAGCACCCGCACTTCTCGTCGTTCTCTGCTCTCTTGCTCGTTCCAGGAGGCGATCGGCGGCCGGCAAAGACGATCAATGAAACGGTCGGCCGGTCGTCGTGCGGGGACGAGCGGCACCGGAAAGACGAGCAGAAACCGCCGTCTCCCGCCCGTCCACGAGAGCACGCCTCTCACCGCCCCGCCCAACCGTTGCGAACTCGACCGCCCACCACGCTGTCGTCGAAAGCGCCGAGCTGGTCGTGAAGCGGGCGAGACGAGCGACTTGCTGCCATCCCAACGGAGAAGACGCCCCTTTGCTCGTTGTATGGGGCGAACGGAGCGGAGCGGGCGGCGAGTAGGCGCTCGATCAAAGAGGCGGCCGCTCGGTCGAAGGGAGAACCCCCGCCCTTTCGGCGAGTGGATGAACGGCCTTCGAGGTCGAGGCGCTTGAGTAGGACGAGGAGTGGGCACACAGGCGGCGAGAACGAGCGGCTCGACGGGTGGTCTATGCGGGTTGTTGCCCCCAACTGGCGATTCTTTCCCGCGAAGTGGCCGGAATTACCGGAAGGATCACGAGAGAGCGGGGCGACGGCGGGCGAGTGCGCAGTCGCCTGCTTTCTGCCGGCCGCTCGCTCCCACTCGTCCGACCGACCGACCGAACGGCGGAGACGAGCGCCCGCCTGCCGCCTTCCAACTCGAAGCCCGCCGATCGATCGACTGCCGAAGATCACGTGGACGAAGAGGATCGCCGTCGTTTCGCCCACTGCTCGACGGAAATGCGGCCTTCCGTCGTCTTGTGGTGGTGGACCGCCGCCTGCCGCGGGCTCGTGAAAGCGGTCGTTGGAGAGGCGAGTCTAAAAAACTCCTCGTTGAAAAGTGCCGCGAGTCCTCCGGGGGCTGTGAAGGGGATGATCACCGTGTTCTCCCCGACCGGAGAAGAACCGTCGTTTGCAAGAAGCGGTTTCTTGTCTTGTGCTCGAGTGTGTCGATTGTCTTGAGCTCTTTGTGCGTATTGGGGGCGAGAGTGAAGAAGCTGCAGAAATGGTTAGAGTTGAAGCTGCGAGTTCCGCGGACAGCAGCGATCTTCGATGGGAATCTCGACGCCCGACATCCCCGAAAGTCGCCGTCCGCCCACACCTCCCTTCCTTCTTCTGTCCGAGTTGCCCAGAATTCCGCAGAAGTCCGCCGATCGATCCACCGCTTCTGAGTGGACGTTGCGTACGGCCTCTCTGCTCTACACTCACTCCGGCCACTTGCTAGAAGGACAGCGGAAAGAAGTAGCCGCTGGATTGCTGCCGGATTGTCGCCGTCCTCCTCGCAGCCGCCCTCCACCCACTCATCCACTCGTCAATCGGCGTCAATCGTACCAAACAACCGACTGCAATGTCTACGGGCTTTCTCGTGCCCCAATTTTTGAATCTTCCGCATCGTTCTGCGAACGCAACGCAGTTGGCGTCTCGCCGCGCCGTGCCTCCAAGTGCCGACTGCTCGTTGGGAACACGCCGCCGACTGCCGCCATCTTCCTTCCGTCCGCGCGCCGCCCTCCTTGTTCGGAATCGCTGCCGTTCGTGCCGTTGGTCGCGCCTGCAGGTGATAGAAGGGGGACTGCGGCGGGACGGGCGAAATCGCCGCCCGCTCGTCCACATTTGCCCGTCTGCACCCGCCGTCCGTCTCTTGGGTGTGCGTAAACACTCGAGCAGAAAAAGACAAAGTACAAGTGCAGGCAGAAGAATTCGACAACCGTCGCGCCCAGATAACCTCCGTTCGATCGAAAAGGTCGGGCGGAGGGGATCGCCCGCCCCCATCGTCGCTGTGGACAAGCCGGCCGACGGCGAGCGGCGACACACGGCCGGTTGGTGGTAAAGCGGCGCGTCTTTCGTTCCGTTCGGTTGGCAGCCGTCGATCGAACGGCCGGATCAAACGGAGGACGACGGCCGACCGTACGGGCGACGTTGCCGCCGGCTTCTCCTCGTTGACTTCCATCTGGTGGGCGGCCTCCGCATTGACCGCTCGACGGCTATCGGCAGCCGAATCCGGCCGGAGGGCCGTCCGCCCGCTCTCCGTGCGGTCCTCTTCGGCCGCCTTCCTCTCGCCGACCCCTAAAACGGGCGAAGAGAGCAGAGAACGAAAGAACACGGACGGAACTCACCGGCAAGAACGTCCGCATTTGCCGTCGTACTCGCCCATCCGCCCGTAGAAACTTGAAAGTAAAGACTCGCAAAACAGAACCCGGAAATTCGGGCGAGTCGAACGGCCGCCGTCCTCGTCCACGATGGCGGCGCTTGCTTCCCGCCCTCCAATCTCCTCGTTCGAAATCGCCGCCGCCCGTCCGTCTGCTCATTGAGGCGGCAGCAGCAGCGGCGTCCTCGCGACGTCCAGATGGCCGTCCTCCCGCCTGTCGGTCGACCCCCTGCAAGGAGTGAGAGAAAAGAAGGCGAAACTCGTCCGCAAGATGCTGCACGCCCGGAATCCGAGAAGCCAAAGTAGCGGACGGCTCGCTCTTCGCTCGATCGTCCGCCCGCCGGCCTGGCCGGTGTGGAGAAATCGAAGAAGCGGGCGGCCGCCGTCCTCGTCGCGTTCGGCGGCGATCCTTCCGCCGACGTCGACGGCGACTTTCCCGCGGAGCCGGGCGGCGTGCTCGAGGCCATCCGCCGGCCGTCTGCCCGGCGTTTCGGCGTCCAGATGGCCGTCCTCCCGCTCGTCCACCGATTGCCTGCAACCAACGAAATCAAAGGCGAAATCGAGGGCGAAACGCACTCCTTGCCGTCCGCCAGTCGCCCTCGTCGCTCGCGATCGCCGCCGCTCGTCGTCCGGCCGGCGAGTGCACCTGCAAGCAACAAAACGGGGATGGCGGCGGGACGGCGGGCGAAAAGCCCGCAGAAACTCACGTTCGGCGGCAAATCCTCGGTGGCCATCGGCTGGAAAACGGAAGAAGAAGCCGAAGATCAAACGGAAAAGAAAAGCTGGAAGAAAGAACGGCGGGAACGGAAGATTCCGTTCGAAATTCGACGAAATCGTCGAGGAACAGCGGAGAAATTCCGCGAGCAACAGCCGCCCACCAGCGGCGAGTGGGTCGAGTGCGGAAATGCACCCGCGACCGGGAAATCAGCGCGAGTGGGGGAACTCGCAACTTTTTGGCGAGCAGGGGATTGGGTCCCGCCACGCTACCTCCCGCAAGCCCGACCGAACAGGCTTTTTGGTTCCGCTTTAAGCCCAACGCTTCAACTTCGGCCGGTCGGCGGGAAGATCAACGAGCGTCTTTACGAAGCGGCGTGTTTGCGTCACCCGACTGCCGGCTGGCCGTCTCGCTGACCTCCGGCTCGTCCACTCGTTTGTTTTGCATTCCGCGAGGATTGTTTCGAATTTGGCCGCCGCGTGCATTCGCCGATTACCGCCCGCCCGCCGGTTGGGCGACGAGCGGATTTCGGGGGACTTCCGGTGGAAAAGCGGATCGGCTTAGCCGTGTGCCGCATCCCGAAATAGTCGCCGTGGCCGCAACGGTCGATCGGGATTCCCCGCCGAGGCTCTGCTCGCTGCAACCGTTCGGCACGCGCGTGCAGGAGAGCGACGGGACGAGCACGAAGGCAGAAAGAAGGGGGACGAACGGCGGGAAAGAAGGCAGAAAAGACGACCGAAGCCGGCGAATAATGGGCGTTGGATATTCGGAATGTGCGGGGACGGCTTTGCTCATAAAACGACGACGACGACGTTCTCCTTCCAGCCCGCCCCTCTGTCGTAATTATTTCCGGTTTTCCTGTCACCTTTTCGCTCGCCGTGGGAACAACCGCGGCGGGCGGGCGGGCGGGCTGTACGATGGCCGACGCTCGTCGCTCGGGTCAGTGGGCGGGGGGCGGCGGGAGCACGTGGAGGACGGACGCGGGTTCTTCCTCGAAATTCGTGGTCATTCCGCCGCGTTTCGGAACCCAAAAGTCGACCCGCCGCCCGTCTGCCGCCCGCGGCCGCCGTCTTCTCGCGCTCCCCACGGACCGCCGACGGGGCGGACGGAAGCCGACGGCCGCTCGCGCTCGCGCGGCGTTTGAACTCGCGACGATCCCGGCCGCCCGCCCGCTCAAATTGGTTCGGCCTCCAGAAATTAGAAGACGGCGGCCCGTTTTGTTCTCCTCACTTCTAATTCTTCCCTTTCGCTCTCTGCTCCAGCAACTACGGAGTTTGCACGAGAACGCGGTACAAGAATAGCCTCCTTTTTTCGTCTTGTTGGTTCCAGCCCTCAAGAAGTGCCCGCTTTCGGCGAGGCGCCTCGTTTGGATCGTCTCGTTAATCCACTAGACGAAATGAGTGGAGAGAAGAAGATCACACTTCCAATACGAGTGCCATTGCCTTCTAATGGCATCTTCTCTCTCTCCCCCACCGCTCTTCTTCGTGCTTCTCGTGGATCACGTCGCCCACTTGACGCGACGCGAATTCCGCCCGTCCGCCCACTTAGCGACGCGCCGTCCGACCGATCGGAATTCTCCGCACATTCCGCTCGGCTTCATTCGTCTCGCTTCTTCTGCTGTTTCTTGTTGATCCTGTTGGCCCTCGGGCAGAGTTGTTGATCTCCCCGCATGTCCGGTCTGTCCGCTCGTCGACTGTTCCATTCGAGCGGGTGATTCAGGGCATTTCCGTCGGCCCTCGTCACTCGCCGCCGTCTGCTTATCGCTTGCGTTTGACGAGAACTCCCGGCTCACTGCAAACAAAGGACGATCGACCGGATGTTTGCCTTCGAACGGTTGATCGCACGAGCGGCCGGCCGGATGAGGCGGCACTGAGGCGGAAGCGGTCGAATGAGGAAGGCGGCGGAATGGGCGATATTGTGCGGACATCGCCGAAATCCGAAGAGCCGCCAAACGGGCGGCCGGCCGGCGGCGGTCAGCCCGAAATATCCGCCGTTTGCGTTTTTTGGCTCCGCACTTTTGGCTCCGAGTGGTCCGCCGAGTTGCGTGCACGTCCGAAAGCGGCAACGGCGGGCCGGCAGCGAGCGGGGCGGGCAGAAGACCGGCCGCCGGTCCGCCTCGCTCGCTGACCGTCCGGATGCAACGAGCAGCAGCCCGAGTGGCCCCGAATGTTTCCGTTAGTTTCCACTCACTCATTTCTGTCCCCCGTTGTACTTTCTGCTATGAGGTCAGCGGACTGCCGTCTGCGTGTTGGCCGTTGATCGAAGCTCACTTCGGAGCGGCTATTTCGAGTGGCCATCGCCCGAAATAGAGAGAAAGTTATTTCCGGCGGAGATTTCTTCGAGAATCGCGCCCTGCACCTCCATCCATCCACTCGCTTCTTCTTCGATTGCACCTGTTGGACCGGAAATCGGCCACTTCGATCGGCCGGCCGCCTGACTGCGCGAAATCACCGGTCGAACACGAGACCTCGCCGTCGGCCGACAAACAAGATTTGCACCGTGTGGCGAGTAGTCGGCGGCCCTCCACCTCCCACCGCCGCCCATTCGCTCTCGATTGGGCTAATTCGCCGTACCGTAGGGCAGGCGGGCGGTTTGATTTGAGTTCGCCGAACGGCCGCCCGAACTGCGCGGAAGACGGAGGTCGGAATTCCGTCCATTCGCTCGCATTGTTTTGCTTTCGAGGCTTCCCGCTGGAACTCGTGATGCGGACGCCCTTCCGTCCGCTCGCCTTTGCGCTTTCGACCTCGCGACTTCTTCAATTTCTGGACGGACGGAGAATCCGGAAATAATCGCCACAAGTCGCCTTTCGGGCGGCATCGTCCGAAAATATCCGCATTCTCCCCTCCCGCTTCCTCCCTCGTTCCCCATTCACCTTCTAATCCGTGCACTCGCGAACGCGGAACTCCCGGAGGCGCCCGCTGATCCCCGGCTTCCGCCTGCTGGCCGTCGGAAGTGGCCGTTCGATCGTGACGAGCGGCCTGTTTTGAATGACGGCAGGCGTTGATCCAACGGTGGAAGGATGAGCAAGCCGCAGAAGACGAACGAATTAATCAGAAGCCAGGCGAAAGGAGGACGTAGTTGTGTGTAATTGGACGTGGCCGACGCGGAGCACACCCACTGCTCGCCCGGATGTTCGCACCCAAGGGGAGGGCGCGGCCGGAGGCGGTGGGGGAGTGATCGTCTTCTTCTCTTCTCCGAATGGCAACACCCGCAAAGGTCCCGTCCGCTCCGAGTCCTCTTTGATCTCCGCTCGATCACGAGACTCCGGCGGCCGGCCGGTGATTCCCGAGCGCTCCGTTCGCTCGGGCGGTTCGTCATCGCCGGCGGCCGTGATCGCGTTGAAGAAATCGAATTTCCGCCGCCGCCCGGGTGTTTTGGTTCGTGAACGGGCGGGCGGGCGGGCGTTGGATTGGAGCCAAGCGGGCGGCCGGCTTCCTCCAGAATTCCCATTTCCGCCCGCCGCTTTCTTCCGCCCGCTCGCCGCCCTTTGAGCAATTCGATGGATGGAAGGAGCGTTTGACGACTTTTGCCGTGCAAAATGCGCGCCTCTTTCGAGTGCTTCTTCGCCCCTTTCGCGTCCGGCGGCCGGCCCGACTGTCCGAAGCGGCCACTGGAGCGCCGCCGTCCAAAGCTTTCCGGCCGCCCGCCGCTCGTTCGTTCGTTTCATAATGAGCGCCGACCAGAATGAGCGGAATGACGAGCCGTCGGCGGCCACCCGCCAACCGCCGCCCTTCTTTGCGCTGCGGATCGTTGGCGAGCGTGATCTCCGGCTTGTTCGCCGCTCGCTCGCTTCCTTCCGGTCACCTCGTGGCCGTCGTTTAATCTTCGCTCTTGACGGGATTCGGTCGTTTAATCCGCCGCCCGGAAGCTGGCGGGCTTCTCGGCGAGTAACGGGCGGCCGAGAACTATCGATCCAAACGGAGCTCCAAACCGCAGGCGGCATTTCCGCTCATTCGATCACGTTTCTCGAGAACGATCGTAGGGGGACGGAGGGATCGAAGGGGCGGTGGACTAGGCACGTATGCAATGGACACTTGCCTCCTTGTTCCTTTGCTATCGGAGTGTTCGCCGATTGAACATCCTTTTCACTCGAGACCACTCGACCGTCCCGCCTCCTTTTTTGTGCCCGCAAGTGGCCGCAATCAAACGGGCGTTCGGTTGGGCCGGAAGGCGTCGATTTCGAGTGAGTGGCCGCAATTCTCGGCGTTGCGCGTGATCTCCGCCCTCCGATCGGCCTACTCGCAGCCAATTGGAGTGGTTGGAGAGCGGAACTCGAGATGGAGGCCTTCAGTCGGCCATTCTTTCCTCGAAGAAGGCAGTCGACTGTCCCTCCATTGTCTACGGTGCTCCTTCTAACCCGCGGAGATGATTCCTCTCTATCCACCGAACTCGACGGCCCACGCCTTCCACACGCCCAAGTGGCGCTCGCTGGTGCAGCTCGTGTCGCGCAGCACGTCGGCCGTGGACCTGCGCACGCTGGGCGAGCAGCCGCGCACCCGCTCGCTCTCCGCCATCGTGTTCACGAGTCCGGCGTCGCGGAAGGCGTCGCGCAGCTCGCTGGACGCGGCGGACGGCGGCGAGCTCGGCCGAAGACGACCGTCGGCGCCGTCGCTCACGGAACTCCGCCGCTTCCTCCCGTCGCTCCTCCACCACCGGTCGCGCTCCTCGTCGAACGTGGACGCCGCAGGTAGAAAGCGTGGAGTGAACGCGGCACGCTTTCCGGTCGACAAATCGAATCAACGCGAGCACCCCTTGCTTCCCACTCGTTTCTTTTTTGGTTTTTTGCTGTGCAACGCCCGGCCGCGTGCTTTCCGAACTTTTTGCAGAATTCGATTTCTCGCTTCCGGCCGCCGGCGAGGTGCAGAGAAAACGGAAATAAAAACGAGCCGCCCGCCCGCCGCTCGCATCTGTTTATTGGATCCAAGGGCCGGGGAGTGTGAAAGCGGCGTGATTGCCCTCGATCGGAAGACAACTGATCCGGTTTTTTGTCGCCGCTCGGCCCTCCGCCCGGCGAGGTGTTTGCGCCGTCCACGAAACGAAGTCCCGAATGGAAAGCGGCGTTCGAAAACGCGAGGTCTGCGCGAGGCGCGGCGTTGCCTCCCCCTCGCTCTCCGACGGGACGAATTGCTGCCGCTCGGCTCGCCGCTCGCCCGCTCGAAAAAGGAGCGTCGTTTGGCGCGCGTCTGAAAAGAGCAGCAACGCGGCGGGGGAGTCGGCGATCGCGCGTCCGACGCCCGTTTTTGCGCACCTCAAATTCGCCCGCTTCCTTCTTCCGCGTTCTTTTTCGCCCCAAAAATCCACGAGTTTTTGGCGTCGGCGGCGACCACGCGCGTGTTTGATTGATTCGCTTGTTATTTTTGTTTGACTCGCTTTTCCGTTGATTTTTGAGTGCGTCGCTTCGGATTTCGTCGATCGCGAGCGGACTGACGGCCGATCGTTGCAGGCGGCCCCCAAGAAGCGGCTTCTTCCGCCCACCCGCGTGCAGACTTCCCGTCCGGCGGTGCCAAAGGACGCGTCAAGAAAGCCAAAGCCAACCGCGAGCCCGCGCAGCCGCCCAGCGCCGCCCATCGGCCTGAACGTCTTCCAGAAGCAAGGTGGGCGTTCTTTTGTTGCTTTTTTATTCGCGAGCTGCAGGCCAGAAGCCGCGCAAGCAGTCCGACTGCGCCCCGCCGGATGGCCGCTCGCCGCTGATCCACGGAGGCGATGCGCAGCGGGAGCAGACGGACGGCCAATCGACTCCAACCGAAGAGACCGCCGACCCTCGCGCGCGGCTCGTGCCCGCCGACGCGTCCGCCCACTCGTCCGCCGAAGGTTGGTGTGCGGGGACGGCTCTCCATGCAGGACTGTTTCAAGCGGCTTGCAGACCTCCACGCCTCGCCCGATCGCCTCGCTGCCCGCCACCCCAGCGAGCTCCAGCCAGACGGTGCCCAAGGTGGCCAAGAAGAAGTCCGCGGGTATTTCTTCGTTGATCCACGTGTTCCACCGCAAGCGTTCCCAACCCTCCAAGCCAGCCGGCGGCCTCCTCCGACGACCGCAAACTCTCCACCGGAAAACCCACAGGTCGGTCCCCTCCTCCGTGCTCTTGATCAAACTTTGCATTGCAGCTTTCAACTAACCGACTGCGCGCATTCCGCCTTCTTTCTCAGCCCCTCCACCGCCTCGCTCACTCCGAAGGACGAGTCGCTCGTCCGCCCGGCCGCCTCCGCCGCCCACGCGCCGCTTCAACGCCTCCGCCACGCGCGCACTGCGTTCAACTTCGGGCCCCAACACAAGCAGCTTCTCACTGCCGCCCTCGCGCTCCGCTACAAGCGAAACTCCTTCCCGCCGAACTCGCGAGCGGCCTCCGATCCGCGCCCCCTCCTGCCCGTCGCCACGCGTTGCCTACACGACGTCCACTCCTCCCTCGGGTTCCTCCGCCGGCACACCATCCCCGACATGACCGTTGCGGCCTACGGGATGGTCATCTGCGGCACCGACGAGCTGCAGCATCGCTATCGGGGTCGAATTGAGAAGTGCGTCCTCTTCACTCGATTCATTCCTCACCTTTTCTCTTGCTTCAGAGTCAAGTTCGGCGTCCCGATCTCCGAAGCGTTCAGTCATGACATCCCGGCCACCCTCCTCGTTCTCCTGCTCAAGGTCAACAAGGAGGGGCCGCTCAAGAAGGACATTTGGCGAGCTCCGGGCAATCAGGTGCGTCCTTTTCTTTTCCTTTTGTCCACTCTCTCGGTCCGTTGCAGGCCCAAGTGCGGAAGCTCTCGCACATCATGCAGCACGGCCGGCTGGTCAACATCTCGCACATCTCCGTGTAAGTCGACTGGATTGCCTAGAATGGGTTCATTCCTTTGC
Source organism: Aphelenchoides fujianensis (assembly GCA_024699865.1). Lineage (NCBI taxonomy): Eukaryota > Metazoa > Nematoda > Chromadorea > Rhabditida > Aphelenchoididae > Aphelenchoides > Aphelenchoides fujianensis. Next base: position 29,299 of record JAMPIO010000351.1, read on the forward strand.
ATTGCAGCTACACGGCGGCTTCGGTCATCAAGGTGAGCGGCCAACCGAATTCTGAACTTCTTTGATCTCTTCTTATTGCAGAAATTCCTGTCCAAACTGCCGGGCGGGATCTTCGGACCCGGAGAACGAAAAGCAGCTCTTCGAGACGATGCAGAGTCCGGACAGCGAGACGCAGCGGCAGGTCTTCTGCCGGTTCGTTTCCCCACACTCGATTGTCCTCTCATCGGAGTGCTTTCAGAGTGATCTGCAGCCTGTCGGTCCCCTCTCAACACCTGCTCGTCCTTCTGTTCGGCACCTTCCGCATCATCGCGGACTCGGCCGAGACGTTCAACACGCGGATGGGCCCCGACGCCATCGGCATTTCCGTTGCCCCCTCGTTGTTTCACACCTGCATCCACGATCAGCGGGTGGGACTTCCTGCCTTCTCCTTCTGTTCAACCCCTCTTCTTTGCAGCAAGCCAAAATGGAGGACGTCCTGCGATTCAAGGTGAGTTCTTCCTGCCGAAGGGGACGGGCGGGAGAAACGAAGATCGGCAATCACCCCTTCGTTGTTTTCAGACCGCCTCTCAAGTCATCTCGAAGATCATCCAGGGCTTCGGTGAGTTCTTCCCTTCAGCCGACAGCCGTTGTTCATCGCCGTCTCGGTTGCAGGCTACACGAACCTGTTCCCGCGGCGAGCTGTTATGATTTCTATGCGCGTATAACCGGGAGAACGCTGCGGGTGGACGCCGACTGGCGGTTCTCCTTCCAGTACCCGACCAGTGAGTTCTTTTCTCTTTCGGGTCAAGGTCCCGCCAAACACGCGGGTCGAATCAAACTGTCGAGAGTCCAAAATAATCCTCGTTTCGCCTCTCACCTCTCTTTGCTTTTGTTCCCTCGAGCAAATCTGTTGGGTGGGGAGCGGAAGACACTCTTCTGTTGGGCAAAACACGATCCTTTCGGACACACGGGCGCTTCCTTTCTCACGTCGAATCAAAGAAATGGTGGTTGTCGTCCTGCTTTTGCTGTGCGGGTGTTCAGTTTGGTGTTTGGTGTCCTCCTTTCCTTTCGGGTGTGTGAGGTGTTTGTGTTCGTTGCTTCTTTGGGTTGAACTCCCGCTTGGTCTGCCGCTTCTCCCGTCTTGCCGCCTTCTTTCCGTTCCGCCGCCTCGAACCCCCTTCTTTTCTCGTTCAGTTCGTGTGTGCAACTGGCTTTTGTAGATTCGTTTTCGAAGAACTCGGACGCCGCCTTCTCGACGATGATGTCGACGCTGACGGCGGCGATGGCGGCCCGCTCCTACTCGCTGGACACCCTCGGCCAGCACCCCACGCAGTCGCTCACGCCGCCCCAACTGCGCTCCTCGTGCATCCAGCGCGGCGGGTCGCTGAAGGTGAACACGCCCGTCCGCCAGCCGCTCGCCTCGTGCGCCAACACGGGCGGCCCCTCGACCTCGGGCTTCGGCGGGCGAGCGGGTCGAGCGTTCGGAGAAGCGACAAGGCCGACTGCCCGCCGCCCGTCCCGCTGCACCAGAAGCCGGGCGTCTACTCGCACTACGGGACATTCGGCGTACCACCGGCAGGGGTCGGAGAACGCGGCCGTCGGAGCGTCGAGCTCGCGCCACTCCTCCTCGCCCGCTCGCCGCCGATCTCGTCTACGCGACGCGGGTGCTCGTCTCCGACCGCCCGCCGCACGACCCGCCGCCGCCTCCGCCGCCCACCTACCGCACGGTCGCCGCCCGCCTCACGGACCTCGAGCTGCACGAGTCGAACAGCTGCGACTTCTGAGTCGACCGCCTTTTCCGGGAGTTTTCTTTCCCGTTTTGCCCCTTTCGTTTCGCTTTCTCCCTTCGTTTCCGCCCATGAGAAGCTTCGTTTGATTGTTTGCGACGAGTTGTCTGTAAAGAAAGGTTGTTCGTTTCGATTTGGCCAAGATTTTCCGTTTGTTTGCCGCTAACCTCTTTATTTCGTTTCCATACGACCGACTCACGTCCTTTGATTGTACCGATCCTCTCCCACTTTTGATGGTTTCGAGTGTGTTTGCCGTCAATAAACCGAGCATTCCTCCGTCGTTTGGAGCGACCGTGTGCGAGTGGCCTTCCTTCTGTTCGTTCCGTCCGCGTGGTCGTGGGGGGTGTTGGCACGTCTTGTGGAAATCTGGGCAACCTTTTCCGTTCTTTCCGCTTTCCGGGCGACCTTTCGGTACATTCGACTCGTTTTAGGCGTTGGATTGATTGATTTTTGATGTTCTTGACGTGTGCCCACCGCAAGCCTGGAACAGCCGCGGCAAAAACGGCGTAAAGGAGGGAAAAGGACGGTAGTTAAATTGTGCGCATGCGGATTGTGGTTGTTCTCTTTCTTCCACTTTCCTTCCGATTTCCGCCTCGTTGTTCGGTGCTCTTGGGTTTCTGCGTTGGTCGTCCATTAGGTTCTCTGTGTTCTTTCGGAAAGCTTTAAGCCCGCCGCCATCTCACTTCTTCCTGCCCACTTGTTGTACAAACGGAAGCCCCGAAGCAACCAAAAGCCACTCATTCCACTTAATCCCCACCGGAAATCTCACGCCTATTTATTCCGCCCGCATTTTCCCGCCCAAAAGCATCAATACTCAGCCGAACGGCCGTGCTTTCAGCCCACCAGCGATTTGTGTTGCCAACCGAGAAGATTGAAGCCTCTACGCAAATGTTCTTCCCGCCTCGTAGTTGTGACTTCTTTCCGTTCCGTTCTCGACGTCCTTCTTTTCGTTTGTACTCGTGAACAAGTGCATAAAAGCCCCTTTCCTTTGTGTGTGCGGGAGTGCAAGAGGTGGACACTTATTTAAGAAACGAAATGACCAAACAAAGCAGACAGTTGGAAGACAAGATTGAACCGACCGCCGATTGCAGGGACCTTCAGCCAGCCGTCCATCTGCTTCGAGGGCGGCCGCGAGGAGGGCGGCGAGGCGGAGGAGGATCCCGACCGGCCAGGGCGTAAGTCTCGCTTTCGCCCATCAAACTGCTTGCTTTGCCGAGTGAACGCTTCGAATCGAAACGACAGCAAGAAGAGAACAGCCGTCTGATCGCTCCGCTTTCAGCTTCCGGCTTCGTGGCCTCCCGCTCGCAGCCGACGGGCGGCGCGGGCAGCTCGGCGTCCACGGGCGCCATCGAACGGCGGCGGTCGTCGCATCCCGAAGTGGCCGCTTCGGACGGGGACGACGAGGAGGAAGGCGGACGTCTACAGCGAGGCGCTGCCCGGACCGTCGAGATCGCAGGGCCGGTGGCCGCGCGGACGGGCGGCCTCGTCGGGGATGGCGGGCGGCTCGGGCGGGAGTTCGGGCGGCTACTCGGACCTCCTCGCCGAGCAACACCGCCTCTCCACTTCGATGGGCGAGGTGTTGATCCACGAGCGGAGCGGCGAGCCCTCTCCGAACGCGCCCACTCGGATGTCGATGGGCGCCGACTCCTCCGAGTCCACGCGCTTCTCTCACGTACCTCGAGTGGGTCCACGAGAAGCAGACGCGGCGGATGCGCACGAGATCCGAATGGTGGGTAGAGAAAAAGTGAATTGATCGACGGAGTGCTCGATTGCAGGTTCCTCTCGCCCGCAATGCCCGGCCGCAACAAGGGAGCGTCCCGCTCGTTCGACTTCCATCAGGACTACGACGTGAAGACGCGCGTGAGCACCTCGTCGCCCTCTCCGTCGCCCGTCCGCCACCTCCACTTGGCGGCGGAGGACGCGGAGATGCGGAGCTCGACCGAAGAGATGCGCTCTCAATCCTGCACCTCCTCCCAATCGCACGCCTCGTCGGCCAAGGAGCAGCGCCCGCACTCGCCGCCCCCGCCGCTCTCGATCGTGAAGCCGCCGGCCGTCTCTGACGGCGGCCACCGGCGAGACGACGCCCCGCCTCCCCTTCCAGCTGCTCCAACATCAGAGCGGCGAGGACGACGACGCGCCGCTCTCCGCCACGCCGCCCGCCCGCCAACACGCGCCCGTCTTCTTCCCCGACGACGTCGTGGAGCCGCCCGCGAAGACCTCCAAGTCGTCGAGCTCCTCGTCGGGCAACGGCGGCAGTCAGAAGAGCGTCCTCGTCGCCCCGTCGACCCTCGCGCGCGTCTCCAGCATCGGCGTCGTGCGGCGGAAGAGTTTCCGCACGCACTACACCCGGCCCGAACAAGTCGCTGGACGTGGAGCCGCCGCCCAAAGAAGTGAGTTCTGCGTCCGCTTCTCCTTTGGATCACTGCCCGGTTTGTTCAGGAAGTGGGGGCGACCTCCCAGTCGACGCCCATCCGCGGCTCCGTCTCCGCGTCGTCCACGCGGCGCGGCTCGGCGAACGGCGGCGGGGCGGCGGCGAGCTCGACGGCCGAAACTTCGCGCACGCTCCTCATGCGCCGCAAGTCGTCCGGCTCGAGTGCGCAGGCGAAGATGCCCGTCCAGGCGCGCCACTCGACTCAAATCTGATCGCCCGCAAGTACAATGGTTTCTGCTGGAACACTGCCGTTCGTTTCGTCTTTCACTCCCGCTTTCTGCCGACTCTTCTCCGTTCGATTTGATCAGACAATCACTCGTTTGCTTCCTCCGTTCGAGCCAAAGCAATCGTTCTCGCGTCTTTCTGCCGCTCGGCGGCCTCTTCGACTTGCCGCTCCGCCTTCGACTCACTTGCTCTTCTCCCACTTCTTTTTCGTTTGCTGATCGACGCCTTCTGTTGGGCTTTCAGTCTTCTTCTTTGCTTGTGGACCGTGTACAGAACTGTGGATCATTTTGCCAATATCCCTCGTCTTTCACTCGTCTCCGCCAAGGGGATGAGGACTCGAAGCATCAATCCTTTTTTTGGTCACTCGCCTCTGTTCTTCTGCCAAACGCCCTCACTCACGAATGATTGGACCGCCGACTGCCAACCCGCTTCCTCTCTCTTCCGTTCACTCCGCTCATCCAAGCAGCGCTTTCAACCCCCGACCAGCCGCCTCAACTCTCCGCCAACCAGCCCGCCAATGGACTCGTTCTTCACTTCTCCCCGCACTCTTCACTCCTCCCCTCTAAATTATGGCTTCTTCGAGCGAGAATAAACTCAATCCTTTACCTCCAACGAACAGTTCAATCCATCTTCCTTCAATGGTTAGCGAAGGGATCCGAGTGGTAGGCGGAGATGGCCGGCCGGCGCGGGTGTTGGGGCGTCGATTTGGCGGAGGCGGCCACGTTCACGAACCCCAGCTCGTACGAGACGGCGCTCACGTGGGCCAACCGCTCGGAGAAGTAGCGATGTTGAAGGTAGAGAAGAGCCACATGGAAGTGCCGGCAACCACTGCAAACACCACTCGATTGATCGCTCGTTTGATCGGAGACTCACGAAAGAGAAGGAAAAGCCAGCCGCCGGCCGAGAACTCGGTGGACGGCGGGCAGAAGCCGTTCGGTTCGCCCCGCGCGCCAGTCGAAAGGGCGGGATTCTCGTCCTTTGTGAAGATGATCAACTGAAACACTTCACTAGCTTTGAAGAGGAGGAGGTGGAACGTACGCTGTCTGCCTGGACGTCCACCGTCAGGAGATCGCTGATGTTGCGACGCGAGCGGACGGCCGGCGGGCGGGGGTCGACGGAGCGGGCGTGGCGGGAGGACGCGTAGGGCGAACTGCGGAACAGCAGGGGCAATCCCTCTTCTTCTTCCTCTCCTTGAAGCGCCTCCTGTCGACCCCAACTCCTGATCGGGAGTCGTCGAAGAGGCGGGAGTGGTGGCCGTCGGCCCGACGCCCGTGATCGCCGTGACCGTTTCCACTGCAACGATCAAGCGTTTCTTCGATGAGTTGGAGTGAACAAACCGGAAGAAGGGGTGGTCGTGCGGAAGAGCGGCGCCGTCGTCCCCGTTCGATTCGCGACCGTCGGCATCGGCGCCCCGCCCTCTTCGGGCAGCGGCTGGAACTCGCAGACGGGCGGCTGAAAGCCCTCGAATCACCCGCATTCTCCCCCTTTTTCCCCACGGTGATCCCCTCGCAGCCCTGCTCGGCCTTCCGACACAACGTGATCTGGCAGGAGAAGTAGACGAGCATTTGGTCGGCGAACTTGAACGCGTTGATGGGCGTGAAGCAGGTGTTCAGTTCTGGCGTGTAGGTGAGCGGTTGTTGGATCAACGAGCCGTCGGTTATGCAGCTGCAATCCCCGACCATTCACTCGTTTCCCCGACCAGAACGAACCCCCGCTCGTCCAGCAGCGGAAACTCGTTGCCCAGTCCGTCCCGCACGATGCACGAGTGCACCAAAATGCCCTGGTCTTCTGCAAGTGGCAAGTGAATAAGCGAAGTTCGAGAGAAGAGAACGTGCTCGTTTCACACGTCCACTTGTGCACCAGAATGTCGCCAATGGACGCGAATTTGACCACCTGGCCGCCGACCTCGCCGCGCAGCACTTCGTACGAGCAGTCGGGATTCGTGGGCTCGTCCTGGATCTGCGAGGTCGTGATGTCGCTGCAAAGCTTGTTCGAATGGGAATCGAATGCCACGCCGTGAACTCACGAGATCTCCAGCTTCTGCTCCAAACGGTTCTTCTCGTCGCGGTAGAAGCAGGTGAGCGAGTAGGCCTTGTCGTTCTCCGTGAGGAAGAGCGGGTGGTGCTGGACGATCAGGACGATCGAATACGACTGGCCGGCCGGGTCAGCTGGTCTTCTGGTGGTGTACCTGAGAGAATCAGGTGCTGGGAGGGAAAGAACCGAACTTACCTGGCATTCCGAGCGGTAGGGCACGTGAAAGAAGAAGGGTTCGGAGAGCGAGTGGCGGGTGTAGTCCAGGTGGCAGTTGCGCGAGAAAAAGAAGCCCTTTTACGTACACGTGCCCGTTGAACGGGCGGTCCTCGTCGGGCACGAAGTGCATCCGCATCGAGTCGTTCAGGCATTCCTGAAGACCACTCGAACCGTTCCTTTTCGTTCGCTTCTGCTCACCAGTTGGGGCGGGTCATCAAGGCCGTGGACAAGGGCGAATGGAAGGAGAAGCAAGCAGAGCATCCGTTTGAACGCGTGCATTTCGAGCAGAGCAACCGGGCGGGAAATTAAGGAGCAGACCGGACGGAAGTGGGCATCCGAAGGCGCCGACTGACCACTCGGAAGTCGGAAGCAGGGAATGAGATCAATGCTCGCGCATCCGTGCAGCCCACGAGTTGTTGATCCCCTTACAAAAAAGGCGGCTGTTGAATCACTCGCTGGACGTCATCGCCGCACAAACCGCCCTCCGAATTCCAGCGAACACAAAAGAAGACGGGCGGATTATGTCGCCGCCTTCCACTCGCCTTTCACCACTCGTAAGCGGCCGCTCACGGGAGCGAAATCCGCCGATCCGCGTGGGCGAAAGTCGTGGCTTCTTTCGATCGATCCGACTTGTTGCGTCCGCCCTTGGTGGTCATCACCCCCGCAACACACAACTGGCTATCTGGTTTCGATTGAGTGGCCTCCAATCCAGGCCACGAATCCCCTCTTCGTTCGGCGAGTACCGGTGTTTATTAAACTAACGATAAAAACATCTGAACGGTGAGGAACTGGACGGAAGCAGGCTTATGTACAGAACGGAGGAACAAATGCGAACAATCAGGAAGAATGAGAAGCACAAACGACGGAGAAGAATTCGAGCAGAAACCACTGGGTTGGAGGGCAAGAAGACGAATACGAGAGAAGGTTTTACGTGAATTCCGGGCGCGTTATAGATGGTCTTTTCTTTGTAGTAGACCTCGTCGTGCTCCTTGTCGCAGATCAGCAGCAGCGAGGCGCCGAACGTGAACAACATCGAGCTCCACGCCGTTCCGTAGCTCCAGTCGAAATCCCAATTGCGCACGCCGTAGTCGTGCATCGTGAAGAAGAAGCAGACGGGGAAGACGATCAGCGAGGTCAGTTCGCACAAGACTGCAAAGAAGCCGTCAGAACGAAAAAAAGGCGGGGAACTCACCGCTGAAGAGCGACAGGTAGGTGGCCAGTTTGTAGAAGAGGTACTTCCGATGGAGGTCGTTCGACTTCAGGCCGAGCAGGTTGAAGACGAGGCCGAGGAACGTGATCACCGTGGCGATCACCAGCAGAACGGCCACCGCGATGATGTACGCTGAACACTCCAATGGAAGGGAAGAAGGAAAGGGGGAGAACGAACCCGAATTCCTCGCCACCTTCTGACAGTGGCCGGGCTCCGGGGCGCCCGGCAGGGGGTTCGCCTTGGCGCCCACGTCGTCAGACGTGACGCAGCACCTGGAAGAGGCCCGTGTGGAAGTGTTGGGTCTTCAGCCAGTAGGTGGTGGACAGCGAGACGATCAGCAGGATCAACGAAGACCAGCAGGCAGATGGCCGCGATCACCTGAAGTACGGGAGTGAACAACAGAAGAAGCAAGAGAAGAAACAAACCTTTAGCGGCCGCACGACGGTCACCGTCTCGATCGTGGTCGTTTGCGCGGGCATCTTCGCCGCCCGAAGGCTCGAGAAGTGAGCTGAAAGCACTGGGATGAACGGAGTGTGTGAGTGGATAGAGCACGCGTTATGCACGCGTACACGAGTAAACACGAAAGAAAAGAAGTGAACAAACAGTCCTCCAAACGCGACGGAATCTCGGTCGCTTGTTGGCGCGAAACAAAAGGAGGCGAGTTGGCATCACGACGGGTCCACAAACATCCGCAATTCATTGCCAACCGAAAGAAAGCAGGGGGAAGAGGGCGTGAGTGAAGGATGGCGACCGGGAGATGTCAACTTGAAGTCGACGAAACGGGCGGGCGGGATCACGAACAAACACGACGACAAGACGGACGACGGCCGGGCGACCCGATCGGCGGTCATTTGGGGATTGCGGGCGGGCGGTAAAAGGCGGGGAGTGCATCAGAAGGAAGGAAGGCGCGTCTTCAAGAACCCAACATGCGGCTTGTAAACGTTTCGACGGCCCACAAAGTTCGGAGTGGAGGCGGCGAAAAGTGCGGAGGGCGAATCGCCCCACGGGAATCGGCGGCGTCTTCCCGCCCGCCCCCTCCGCCCTCCCGGCCGCCGTCCTTCGGAAAAAAAGCCGCCGGCCAAGTGGGCAGTCGGGGGACGGGCGGGGCGGCCGAAATTCAATTGGATCGAACGAAAACACGTGCGAATCCACTCGATGGCCGGCGGATCGCCGCGAATCGGCCGGAAATTCGATCCACCTGTTTCCTCCGATCGGCGTCTTCAATCGAGACATCCCGGACGCCTCGTGCACGCGAAGAATGACCGGGGGAATCGCCGCGAGTACAACAAGAAGCGAGGAGAAGAGGAGGGGATCGGAGAAGTGGTCGAATTCCCGATCCAACCGGACGGCGGCGGCGGGCGGGCGGAAATTTTAATGGCGCGAAAGGAGAAGGAAGAAGTGGACAGTCGGGCGGGCGGAGGCGGTCGATCGCAAGTCGGTGGATGCAGGAAGAGGCGTGGAGGGGGAAGGAATGGGTGTAATGAAGAGGAAAATCCAACAAGCGGGCGAATTCGATCGAAGCGAGCGGCCGTCCAGATCAAACGGGCGATAAATCGGAGTGAAACCGCCGTAAACGGACGGACGGACTGGAGGAGGCAGGTGGGTAGACGCCTGCAAGGCCGTCTTCTCGAGCGAGCGGAAGGCGGAGGAAATCGCGAGTGACCGGCCGGCCGGGAGCGCGGACGCGAAGACGACGGGCGGGACGGCTCACCGGCGGCGGTCGCGAATTGCGCGTTTGCTCTCGACCGCGCGCCCCGTTCACACCTCGCGCGCGGTCCGTCCGTCGACCCCCCGTCGAGGCGGCATTCCACCGCCCGCCCGCCCGCCCGCCGCCGCTGCGTAAGCGTGAGAAACGAGCCGCGCAGCGTGGCGTCAGAAAGCGAAGACGGCGCCGTTCGGCGGGGCACGATTGAAAGCCGATCGGCCGCCGACCGGCGGAACACGAACATAAACAATGGGGACGAGGAAGAAGTGACCTCGTCCTCCAATCGAACGAGCGGCGGAATTCGCCGCCAAAGCAAGGGGGCGGCCCGCGGTCATCGACGAACACGACTTTCGCCGCCGACCGGCAAGTGGACTTCCGCCCTCGCCCGCCCCCAAATGGACCCTCGACTCCTCTAATTGGGCGGATGAACGGGAATTCGGAGTGACGCTTTTAGCCGCCCGAACTCCCGACTGCTCGCCGAAGGTCGCGGGAGTGCGGGCGGAACGTTCGAATGGTCGCGATGCAATTAGCCGTGGAGGTGCGGCGAATCTCGAGGCCGTCCGCAAAGTCGGGAGGCGAATTCCCGCCGTCGTAATCAAACGGCAGACGGGGCTCGAATGACCGAAACGGGCGTCCAATCACCCCCATTGCCCCCACCTTCCCGCCTTTCGGCTGACTCACGCCAAGAGTCGCCGTTGATTACGCACCGCTCCCGCCCGCCCGCCGCCCGAAATGGCGCCTCGATCGTTACGATTCGGGCGGGCGACGGGCGGGCGGCGAATTCGCGAGACGCCCGTTGGAATTCGCGGACAGCGAGCAGGTGGACGAGCGAATGCAAATGCGAGCGAAAAGGGCGAGAAAGGGGGCGTGTGGGGAGGACGAGGAGCACAATTCGAACCAAGAGGCCGAAGGAAACACTTGAGCGAAGCGGGCGAGGCGGATTGCACAAGAAGATGCCGCCCGTCGGATTCCGAACGACGCGAAAGGGAAATCGGAAGAAGTGCGCGTTCAGGAGAGCGGACCGCGCGTAATAAAAAGGCGGCAAGCGCGGGGATTAGCGCGCGGATTCTCCGCTCGTCGTGAGAAATCCGCCGATCGGAACGAAGAAGGCGGGCGGAAGAAAGTAGACGTTCGGGCACGAGAACCCGTCGAATGGCCGCAATCCTTCTGCTTGCTCAACAGTCATCGCTTTATTCCATCAACAACAAACAGACAACAACGAGAGAGATCGGGGGGAAACAAGTAGAAGAAGCCGGAACGGGGTCACTTGGCCGGCGGCGTCTCGACGACCTCCGTCTTGACCGGGGCTTCGGGCAGGTGCCGTTTGATGAGGTCGAGCATCTCGGCGGTCTGCTCCTCGGTGTACCGCTCGTCGCACTCCTCGAGGATCATCTCGATATCGACGAGGTTGCGCGGCCGGAGGTTCACCACTTGGAGGAGTTCGGCGGGCGTCATCTTGAACTTCTGCATCTCCTTCATCAACGCCCTCACGTTGGCCTCGGATTGCTGGGCGGCGGGCGTGGCCTCGAGATATTTGATGCTCTCGTAGAGGACCGTCTTGTGCTGCTGGAGAGACTCGTTCTTGGGCCGGACGGCCTGGTTGGCTTCCTTGAGCAGGACGAGCACCTCCTGGTTGGTGAGGAACGTGCAGCGGGCGTTCTTCACTTCCATCTGCAAGCAGCCCATGAATAAACGAACACGAATTCACGCCTTTCGAGTGGCCGAACGACCCCAGCACGCGCGAGAAGTTCGCCCTTTCGGTCACTTCAGACCGCTTTGAACCGCGATTCGCGGGCCGGGCGGGAAGGCGACACGCGCGCGATTCTCCGAACCACGAGTGGGCAATCGGGGGGCGAAGAAGGCCCACTTGTTTGCACACACCTCCACCTTCTCCGCCGCCTTTCGCCTTGTTGTCGTCCAATCTTATCACTACGATGCAGCAAGAAACAATAAAGAAGGATAAAGAAGGAGAGTTGTGTTGCAAAGCAGGCGTCTTCAAGTGGGTCGAGGCGGGTGTTTATTCTCGAGCGCCTTCTTATGCGCGGGGATTAAGGGCGCAGATGGACGGAAGGAGGGAAGTTTGGAGTCGCCGCCCTCCTTTCGTAATGCCCGCGGTTTGAAACATCAACAGTGAGGAGGGCGGCGGTTTCAAGTTCGCTCGAGCGGCCGGCCGGCGGCCGAAGCAAACAGGCGGGCGGGCGGGCGGGCGGCGATGGCGGTCGTTATGCAAACAATAGTGGGCCGAAACGAAACCGCCCGCCTTCGAAGACGAGAATCTTCTTGTCCCGCCGGAATTCACGTAAATGAAATGATTTATGGCCGACTGACCCCAAGCCGCGTGTTTGCGGCCAATCGGGGGCTCTCGCCGGACCGATCGGAGTGACGGGCGGATCAAAAATCTCCCGATTGCGACTTGTGACCCGACGGATGACTGGAGGAATGCACGCGTGGATCTCGTGGAACGGGGGAAGGAATCACGGGGTTATTGCAGTCCAGAAGATCGCTTCGAAGCAACGCGGATGTTTCAAACCGGAAGCTGCTCGAAATAGACGCAACAACCGCCCGTGGACGGAGATCACCGCAGATGTCATCCGTTCAGCTGTTTCAATCAGCAAACCGCCGAGTGCGGGCGGCGGAACAGGCGGGCGGCCGGAAGAAATTCGAAACATGCCCACGACAAACATTCGGGATGACGAACTCGAAGCAAGAAACCGAAAAGAACGTCAAATTCGAATGTTTTCCCATTTTGCGGCTTGATCGGCGAATAAAGACGACCATAAACACACGAAGACGATAAAAAGAAACAGCTCCCCGTTGGCAACAAAGCAGAAGAGCGGGCATGACCGCCTGGAGGCCGACAGCCGCCTTCCGAATGCCGGACGGCCTCAACACTTCACTTTCGACTGGGAGAAGAGGCAAGTGAGTGATTGAAAAAAAGAGAAAAGAGGCGGGTGATTGAATGACTGATCGGCGGAAGTCGCGAGATCAGAAGAACGGCGTCAGTTATTCTGAGCAAACTCAGACGCCGTAAATCGAATTTCGTCAAAACGGTTGCAACACGAACGCAAAGGGTAGAAAACCGTGCCAGGTATAAAAGAAGCTCATTAAACCGGCCGTTGAAATCACACAATAGTCGTGTAACGAGAAATAAAAGGCATCATCGTCCATTAAACAATTTCCGAAAAAAACGGCTCACGTTTCTGGTTGTAAAGCAGCTAGTTTTTGCCGCCTTTCCTGACGCAACGCTGCTTCGGAATGCCACAAGGACGGACCGGTTGCCAACCACGGGCTTTTCTGCTCCATTCTGCCCGCGATGATCTCGGCTGCCGACTTTTCGAAAGATCTCCGCGAAGTTCGTTCGCGTCTACAATGAAGGACCCGAACTGCGAGGAGGAATTTAAGCTTTACGAAGTGAGTTCCCTTTTCTTTATTCAGTCGTTTGTCCACTTGTTCAGGGAGCTCAAGGGCCGTACGCCGAGCAACGGGCACTCGTCGTGTCCAAGGAGGGCGATCGGCGGGCCGTCCGGCTGATCAGCGTCACGTACAACGAGGCTTTCGAAGTGCCCGTCCTGTGGTTCAATTTCTACAGCGAAGCAGGGCGGGATCCTGCACGTGGACGAGTTCCTGCCCTTCCTCTCGACCGAATCCTCCAGCTCGTCCGTCCTCCAGGGCCTCTCGCAAAACGAGCACCCCGTCCACGGGATCGCCTTCTACAACGTGCACCCGTGCCGGACGGCCGAACTCCTGAAGCCGCTGCAGACCCGCAATTATTTATTGACGTAAGTGATGAACCGCTTTCTGCTCAACGGATATGTACACACAAAAAGGGAGTGAAATGCATCAAAGTGAGGTTCCTGCTTTCAGTTGGCTCTCCGTCTACGGCGCCCTCCTCCGGCTGGACGTGAGCGAGGCGAATCGACGCGTGGGCTCGTGATTCCGTTCGATTTCCTCCTCGTTTCTGGTCGGTAGTTCTGAAGTGTTCTCGTTGAGTGTGCGGGTGTTCTCGAATAAACAACTCACTTCTCGCGGGTCGAAGAGGTCCAGGAAGAAAAGAAGGAGCAGATTGAGCGAGACGCCCAGGATCCACACCAATCCGAAGCACCAGCCCGCATTCCAGTAGCTGAAAGCAGCCTCCATTCAACCGAAGGGAAGAAGGAAGGAAAGGAGTTACTTGAGGAATCCCGTGCGGGTGCTCATTCGAGTGTCTCGAATGGACTCGTAGACGTGGACCGTCCGCTCGGCGATGTCCGTCCACTTGTACATCCGGGCGATGGCCGCGTGGAGGACGTCGGGCGGGATCACGCGGCCCTCCTCCTGCCGCTTGATCGCGTCCATCAACGCGTCCACGATGTCTGAACGGACGAATAAGGAAGGAGAAGAACACGGAGGCTTACCGGGAGCGTGTGGTTCGGCGAGCGTGATGAACTCGTCGGGCAACACTTCGGGGATTCCGCCCACTCGAGTGGAGACCACGTGCAGCCTGCAACGAACGAAGGAACTCAACGAGAGAAAAGGCGAACGAACCCGCAGCTGGCCGCCTCGACGATCGCCATGCAGAAGGCCTCGGTGAGCGACGTGTTCAGGAAGATGTGCCCGCGGATCAACTCCTCGCGCACGCGACTGTGCGGCAACATCCCGCACATTTCGATGCGCGAGTGAAGGTTCAAGCGTTCCCGCATCTCCTCCAAATCGACCCGCTTGGGCCCGTCGCCGCCGATGATGAAGCGGACGGTCGGGTGGCGGCGGCACACCTCGGGGATCACCGCGACGAGCAGGTCGGCGCCCTTCCGGTACACCAGCCGGCAGGCGACCACGATCGTGATCGGGTAGTCGGCGCCCAGCGGCGGTCCGGGCCGAAAGAAGTGCGAATTGATCGCGTTCGGGATCACCGAGACGCTCTCCGGCCGCAGTCCCGCTCGCAGGACGGTGTTCTCTTTGCTGCAAACGAAGCGGGGAAAAAGTGAAAGAAAAGAAGATTGAACGGGTACCTCGTGTGCGAAACACAAATCGAGTGCTGCACGTTGGCCAGCGAGTACCGCAAGTAGAGTTTGTTCACGAGGATCGCCTGGAAGTCGGCGAATCCGAACAGCGAGTGGTCGGTGAAGACCGTCGGCAGGCCCAGGCACCACGCGTGCAGCATCGCCTCGTGGGCCATCGACGAGAACGTCTGCAAGCGGGAGAACAATGGAGGAAAAGGGAATGGAGTGAAGACGAACCGAGTGTCCGTGCACGATTTCGATCCTCTCCATCAGCAGGATCTTTCGATACCAAAACAAAGACCCCACGACGGAGGGCAGGACGATGCCGGTCGGGAGGCACATGAACGGAATGTGGTACACCTGCAAAGAGCGAGAAGAATCGAGAGAATGGACCGGGCGATGACTCACTTTCAGCCCGTTGGAGAGGAAGCGAATTCCGTGCCGCTCTCCGTACTTGTGCGTCAGGACGACGACCTCGTGGCCGAGGTCCAGCAGGCAGCCGCCCAGGTGGTACAAGTGGGTCTCCACGCCGCCGGTGTTCGGGCAGAAGAAGTCGGAGACCAGCCTGAAGGCGAGCGGCAATCAAAACGGAAGAAATCGATCCGAACTCACGCGATTCGCATTTCGCCGTCGGATTTGCGCCGTCGGCCGTCCGTCCGCCCGCGTTCACCCGAAAAGCACCCGCATTTCGTCCATCGCCTCGAGCAAACCCGGTGGAAACCCCCGTTCTATGCAAATTTCCAGTGCAACGGGAGGGAAGCCGCCGCGAAAACCGCAAAGCGGCCGGCTGTTGGCGTTCCGAAGCAGCCGGCTGCTCGACCAAAATCGCGTTCTTTACACCGACGAGCCTCCCAGTTCGTCCCGTTCTTTCCGCTTCTGACCGATGCATTTGGTGGACGTCGGATCGTCCCTCCTCCGTCTTTCTTTCCACTAAACCGAACTCTGAAGGATGCGGTTCGTGCGCGAGGCCGCGATGACCAACAACCGGCGGAGCGCGCGGCAGCCGCCGGCCGCCAATCGGCCGTTCTACGCGCGCTGGACGCACGCCGTCGTCTGGACGTTGTGGTCGTGGCTGTGCAACGTGTACGGGTGTCTGATGTTCATGTTCAAGAAGCAGTACCGAGCGGTGAGTTCACAAAACGGCCACCAAATGAGTGGATTCTCGTGCGTTTTGCAGATCCGCAAACACCAGGCCGTCCGCTACGACATGATGCCGCTCTCGCCATTGACTCTGCAGCGACTGAGTGAGTTTTCCCTCTTCTTTCTGTCCATTCTGACTCGTGAATTGTAGGCGTCGTGAAACGGAAGATCCTCGTGCTGGACCTGGACGAAACGCTCATCCACTCGCATCACGACGGGGTGCTGCGGCCGACCGTCAAGCCGGGAACGCCGCCCGATTTTGTGCTCAAGGTTCGAGAAATTTGTGGAAAGGGAGTGATTGCAAAACATTCAGGTGATCATCGACCGGCAGCCGGTCCGCTTCTTCGTCCACTTGCGTCCGCACGTCGACTACTTCCTGTCGACCGTGAGCCAGTGGTTCGATTTGTGTGTGTAAGCATCTCCCTTCTCCCTGCTCTCGGCCATCAGTTTTCATTCCAGCTACACGGCGAGCATGGAGGTCTACGGAACGTCCGTGGCGGACAAGCTGGACCGCGGCCGGGGCCTCCTGCGGCGGCGGTACTTCCGGCAGCACTGCACGGTGGACTACAGCGGCTACACGAAGGACCTGAGCGCCATCAACAGCGACCTCTCGTCCATCTTCATTCTGGACAACTCGCCGGCCGCGTACCGCCAGTTTCCGCGTGAGTCCCCCCTCGTTCTCTTGTGTTATCCATCGGAGCGTTCAGACAACGCGATTCCGATCAAATCGTGGTTCTGCGACCCGTCGGACACGTGCCTCCTGAATCTGCTGCCCTTCCTGGACGCGCTGCGGTTCACGTCGGACGTCCGCTCGATCCTCTCGCGCAATCTGCACAAGCCGCCGGCCATCAAGGTTGGGAATCTCACGTATTAACCGCCGCCGTTCGGTTCCCGTTTTGCTCCTCTGTTTCCCCCTCCTTCTTTCTGCTTCGTTCTCTCTAATGTCTGCCGTGTTTTAATTTAATTGTCCCCGCATCATAAACTCCAGTTCGGTAGGTAACGGTGTGCGTCTTTCGTTCTTCACTCACTAATTCCCCCGCCCCACGTCACTCGGCGCCCGATTCGGCGGCGAATGTTGCAAAGAGATTAACGGTGGAGGTCAGGAGAAGGCGGAAGACGCTCGAAGGTCGTCCTTTCTTCGTGCTGCCGCTAAGCTGCGGCTTCCGGACGGCCTGCAGGTGGGCGATGAGGTCACTTCTTTTGCGAACACGGACACGGAACTTCTGTTGGTTAACAGTCGCTTGTTTGCGATATTTCGATTAACCTCTCGATTAAAAGAAGACGACTGACTGTCCGGATTGCAGCACTACGACCGGATCGGAGGCTTGAAACGTTCTACCGCCCGCCGCCGCCCTGACCGCCGGCCGTCTTGCCGTTCGACTGCCGACCGAAAGCTTTCAGGTTCTTTCGGCCGTCCGTGTGGACGACGCGCACGATCTCCTCGCGTATTCTTCCCTCCCCTTTTCTTCTTCTGTACATCGATTAAACAAACATATTGGCTATTCTTTTGTTTTGTCCATCCGGTCGATCCAATTTCCAGCGGGCACAACGACCACTCCCTCCTCCTCCTTCTTGTTCACAATCCCCACCCGTTTCTCCCATTAGATTCCAGTAGCTCCTTCATTCGAATAAAACTAACTGACTTGTTTGGACGGTTGCCGGACAACCGAACGACGAGATCCGAAAGCTCGTTTGTTTTATTCGTTGAATTGAACGAAGAGAGCGGCTGAGATGCGTAAGTGAAGGCTGCGGGTTGAACTGCACAGAAAAAAGGAAGGAGAAACAACCGGGAGGCGGGTGAGTGGGAGGCGAGAACAAACAAGTGGGCACATCTAATGGTCCAACGGCGGGGCGATCGGGAGTCGAAGAGCTCGAGCTCCCGCGGGGCGAAGGCGGGCGAGCGTTCAGGCGAAGAACGAATCGGCCTGCTCTTTCTTGGCGATTTCGCTCGCTTGTTTGCTGAAAGCACTCGATTGATCGGGGGAGCGCAAGAGGAGGGCACTCACCACACGCGCGGGTGGAAGTAGCAGAAGGTGTTCATCGACGGGGAGAGCCGTCGGACGAGCATCTGCCGGTCCTCCACCTCAGCCTCCAGCGAGCCCGTGGGCACGTACCGGCCGTTCACGCCGAGCGGCAGCAGGAGGGCGGCGGCCAGGAGGACGAGCAGGAGTTGGACGAAGAGCAGTCGGGAGGTCGCGAACATTTCGAGAGGTCGGCGGGCTGGAGAGCGACGGAGAGCGGCTGAAAGCAGGAGAAAGTGATTACAATCCGTGGGGTTTTATACGCGCCAACCGGCCCGTTCACACGCCGCGGACACGCCCTCCCGCCCCGGTGACGTCCGGCCGCGAGAAAGAAAGAATGGGAACGTTTGGAAACACTTGTGTTTGGTCACGCACTCCATTCAACGGGGGTGGGTGTCGCGTGGAGGGTTCGAACGGAAAGGACGACCATTCAATTGAAACCTTTCGACACTCTTTTCATTAAAGTCCTTTCTTTCCCCCTTGCGGCGACCAGCAGGCTTTGAGAAGACACGAGGCGGGCGGGAGATCGGAAGGCGGCTCGGCTGCCGGAGAGCCCGAACTGCCGGCTTTCTTCCGTGAAGCGGCCGTCTTTTAACCGTCGCCCGAAGATCTCCAGCTCCGCCCCCTTTGGTCGCCGAACGGCCGCCCGTAGCTACCGTACCGCTCCTCCGCTTTGCACCCGTCGGCCGAACGGAGCCGAGGGGAGGATGGCAAGGGATGAGAAGGCAGGTTGCCGTTCGTGACGCCGCTCCGTCCAACACGGAATTGGAAATCGGCGCAAACAAGCGGCCGAATTCGCTTCTGGCTCGTCGTGCCGCTCGGTGCGCGCTGACGTGCGGGCGGGTCCCGAACGGGCGCTTCCGCCCGCCGATCCGATCGGCTGTTCGGCTGATGACACACGATCGCCGTCTTACAGACCAAAACAACCGACTTTTCTCCGTTCTCGCTAGCCGTTTTTTGGCCGAGCGGATTCCGGCGGACGCCAAAGCACAGTTTTTTCATCATCCCAATGGATTGCCTCCTTGGAGGAGGAATGTCTCATCCGGAGGAGAAAACGAGGAGCAGAAATGATGAGTGCTCGAACGGGGGCCCAAATGAGTCCGCACGGTACGGTGGACGTCCTTTTCGGCGGGCCAAGCGGTTCGAATTGCGAACAAGGTGGGGCGCGGCCAGACGTTTTTGTCATCCCATTTCCCAATTCCTGCTGCAAACGGCCGAAGGTCGGCGTGTTCGGGCAGGTGAGTACTTTTAACCCTTCCTCTTGCAGTCGATTTCGAGGCACGGAACAAGTGCGCAAGAAGAGATGGCATTGGAACGTGGAGAACATGTGGACTCCTCCTTTAACCCACTTGTTATCGTTCTCCGTTTTAATTTCGCGGAAGTGTGTGGCCGCTGCAAAACAAGCGAGGATTTTCGACGAATTTGGGCGTCGAAAACGAAAACAATCCGCTGGCTACGAATTCCGAGAGGCCGCAAACAAGCGGCTTAGAGCCACGGCGGGGATATCCCCGCGTTTCCAATCGGAATTCCATTCGGGTTGGCCGTCGGTCCATTAGCTCCTCGTTGGCTGCCCATCGACCGTAATGAACGGGCGGCTGGGCTGTTTCCAATGGATTCCGAAAGGTCAGGGCATTCCGCCTTTATGGCCGCCCGCCCGCACACTCGTTTCGTACGCGAAATGGGCTTTGGTTTTGAACCGGAGAGTGCATCTTCCCCCTCGACTCTTTGTAGTCGGCGAGTGTTTCCGCCAAAACAAGTCGGCAACATCACGAACACTCAAAAACGAGACGGCCGACGTGTGGCGGAAGTCGGAACCGCGTACAAAACCGCCGACTACGCGGAATTTGAAGCCGCAAGCACGAGAATCGTCGTGCTCGTCTTCGCGATCAAATGCCAACCCACAATTCAGAGCAGAAGACTTCGAGCTGACCTTGAACGAACGGAGAACAGCCCGCTCGACGGACACGAAGCAATCCTCTTGGCATCACTGCGGCGCAATTCACGAGAAGTCGGCCGAGTGGAGACTCTCGCGGCACTTCGATCGGCCGCTCTAATCCTCCGGCATTAGAGCGCTTTTCGTTCAATTACGCACTCCACTCGCCCAACTTTCTTCGAAACGAAGGCACACGTGCACTCGATTTCGTTCGATGAAACGAGGCCTCAATTAAACAAATTTGTTTTGGGTGAATTGCTGAACGCCGACGGCCAGATCCGCTTTGCTTGCGGAGATCACGAACGGCAGTTCGATGGTGCAGCAAAACAACCCGCAGAGACGATCGTCATGCGGAATGCCGAAGAGGGTGGTTTCTGAACGGCCGTGTGTTTTGGCCCGAGGAGCGGCGGGCCGGCAGACGGAAAACACGCGGATTTCGGCGTCTTTCGGATCACCGCTCAACGCACTCGGTGGTCTCTTGGCCGCAAACAGCAGCACGGCGGCCGGTTAGGCGGATTGGCGGACGGACGTAAGCGGCCGCAAGTTTCATTGCTTTCCCACGGCCGAAAATACCGCCGGATTTCATCACAGTTCGGGCAGAGTTGTGCAATGGGTGCACGGAATGAAGGGTTGCATTCGTCTGCTCGTCACCAAGCAAGAACGAACGAAACGGGCAACCGAACGGCAACACGAAAGCGAGTGCGTTCTTCCGGCCCGCAGCGAACAAAAGGCGCCGTTTTGAGGACGTGGCGGAGAGGGCGGAAATCGCGTGCCCGGAAGTGATTTCGAATCGTCGCCGTTTCGAAAACTTCCGGCTTGGCCACTTCAACTTCGAACGCCATTTCGTTCATCACTTTCGTTGGCTTCGTTCGTTTGACATCAGAACGAACCGTAACACCTTTCGAAGTGAAGCTTTCTCGCTTCGCCGCCTGCAAGCGGCCAGGTGGAATGCGGGCCAAAATGCCCGGGTTTTAATTAAAAAGACGAACGATCGTGGAACCTCAAAGAACGACCTTTTCCGCCCTCTTTGTGCCCGTGGAGTTTTGCACGAACAACAGCCACAAATAGAAAGACGGGGGATTCCTGAACGAACGAGTGATGCCAACCCATTTCGTTTGTTGTCCACCGATTAATTCACGATCCCTCCTTCCGCGGATGAAACCGAAACCCCGCCAATTTGCTCGGCCCTTCGATTTCGTTCCTGAAACGCAATCCGCCGCCCCGGCCGCGAGGCGTGAGAGTGGCCGCCGAATGCACGTGCGATTCGTTCGGCACACCGGTCGGCTAATCAAAGGACCAAACCGCCTCTGTTTGTACCCGAGAGAAGGGGAGATAAGCGGAGGAAATGCTGATCGAAGACGTTTACAACCGAAACTGTTCACTTGCAACTCGCGGGCTAAAGTTCGCAGAGAGCACTCCGAACGAGCAAGAAGAAGAGCTGCAGAGAGATGGGGAGCAATGGGAAGGAGCGCGTGCCGTTCGGAATGCTTTCAGCGATCACTTCTTTCACTTTTGCACGCGAAATGGAATGTGCAGAGGACGGCGAGCGGGCGAAATGCAAAGAATTCTCGTGCTTCCAACTGCTTCTGCCTTTCCCGTTTGAGTGGCTAATGGATTCTTGTCCTTTTGCCGGTGATCAGGAGCGAACCACGCACATTTGGACTGTGGGACCGCGAGTGTCGAGTGCCCGAATGAACGCAAGTTCTCACGGTCGATGAGGTCCGAGGGGAAGGCGGAAATTGGGGCGTGTACCGTACCGCCGGCCGCCATTCCCACCTGACCGCCGTCAATGCGGGGGTCTGCCCGAGAGCACGTGGAGATCGGCCGTCTGACCGTCGGGATGACGTGCCTTCGGATTTCTTCTGTTGGATTCGACTCAAATGATCACGAACGGGGAGGGAGCAGTGGGTGTGACGCCGAGGAACGCCCGAACGGAGGAGGCGGAAGTCCGCCCGCTCGCGGAGGTCACCGCCCGCTCTAATTGGATTCGAGGAAGAAAAACACGGAGTGAAAACAAACACCACTTCTCGCTAATTGTCACCAAAAACAAGCGGATGGGTGGATGGGCGATGACACAAGAGAAGAAAAAAGCGCTAAGCGGATCCCCCACCTCTTTGTTTGATTAAATGCGAGGAATTGTCGAGCAGATAAGCGGGAAGGCACACTTCGATCTTCTTTCTGCTTGATGTCAATCAGAACCGAGAGCATGATCGACACTCGGCGCACGTGAAGAAGTCATTGAAACGCCCATCAAGGGTGCGAACATCCGCAACACTTTTTCTTCTGCTATTTTTGGATTCTTCAGTCCAACGAACACTCGTTGCGGACCAAACACCGTTCTTTCTTGCAGCGAACGATCAAAAGAACTGCTGAATTCCGCGGCCAACGTGTGAGTTTTGATTCTTGGTCGTCGTTTTGCTGTTCGCTTTGTGTTCACTTCGCGGTGCTCGCGGGAGTGTACGGAAAATCCAATTAAACCTCCGCAGTTCACGTGCACTCCAGCTGCAACACGAAAATACCGCCGATTTCCTCGAGAAACACCCGTCCGCACGAAAGAAGCCGGCCGAAGTGCAAAACGAAGTGCCGCCTCCGCTCACTTGACGGGAGAAAACAAGCAAAAGTTCAACGACGAGCATCACTTCAAGAGCAAGAAAGTTATAAATTCAAACGAAACGAGTTGAAGTGCACTTGCTCCCACGCACTAGTGTTTACTGGTGGTCGTTGAAAAAACGAACAGAAGAAAGCGGTTCATCTCTTGCTGCCTGGTTGTTTCCGTGCTTCCGCATGCCCCGCTTTTCTCCACACAATCTTGGTGCTCCTGCGCGACCACACACCGACATGCGGGAGATAAGAGCGGGCGGCCGTGGGAATGCCGCAAAGCCCGAGCGCCAACCTTTGATCAAGGCGGATCGCAGGTGGTCGACGCCTTCTCTTCGGCATCGCGCAGAGCGGAGATACCGGTCGGCGTCGAATGGCCTCGACGGGCAGATAAAAGCCGGGCACTCGACCGGCGCTTTCGCTCATTCCGTTGCCCTCGTGATCGAAATGCGCTCCCTGCTCGTTCTTCTTCCTCTGCGTTCTGTTGGCCGTCGAGGCGCTCACCGTCAGCCGCGACTTCGTGATCGTAAGTTCACTTGTTGAACAATTCGAATCGGAAAGAACTCGCTTGCTTTCAGCCGCGCAAGAAGCGGCAACTGGGCCGGCTCGTATCGCGGCGGGCTCGGCGGCGACTTCGACCGAGACGGCGGCCTTGTGGACAGCGACCTGCGAGCGGAGGCGGCCCTCGTCGAGCCGAACGCGCCCGCTTGGAAGCTCGACTGGCCGCCGGCGAGGCCCGTCGGGAGTTGGCGATCGGCGAGCTGGAGTCCCGCGACGGCCTCGGCTACCGACGCCCGTACGAGGGCGGCATCTTCCGCGGCGGGATCTGATCCATTTTGGACCTTTGTAAGCAGTTCGCTTTGATTGTGAAATAAAGAAGCATTCGAGCTTGATGTTTGGGGAAAGTGTATGAGCGGAAAGGAGAGGTTTGTAAGAAGGATGCGGAAGTCGCGCCGCTCGTCCTTGAATCTCTTTGCCATCGGGCAGGTGCCTTGCTTTGATTCAATTGAAAAGACAAGGTGGATTGTTCTCGAAGACTGGGGAGCCGAGAGAGTACAAACACAGAAGTTTATTCGATTCAATCTTTGGTTTCAATCGAGAGCAACAGTAGACGCTTTTGGCTTGAGCAGCAGAAAGAAGTGGAAGGACCGAAGGACGTGATGGAAAGCAGGCGACAGTCGACGGGGCGATTGGAATCGTTCTTCATCCCCAGTAGCTGTAACCACTGTACGGGTAGGCACTGTATCTAAAACAAGATGAGCAATGACAGATAAGAAAAAGGGACGAATAAACTCACCCCGACCATCCCGAGGAGTAACCGTTTCCATAGCCGCTGAAAAAAGCATTAAAGAAATGATTGGAATGATGCAACAAACCCGTAGCCGTAATTTCGAATAGCCGTACGAAGGGGCCGTACGAGTTGTAGTAGCTAGGGTAGCCTCCCCATCCCGAGTAGCCCCACTGAAAAAAAACGATTTAATCGTTCTTGTCCCTCTCGCTGCACTTACCGGCGAATAACCGCCAAATCCACCATAGCCGCCAAATCCGCTGTACAGACCGAGCCAGCGCTTTCCACGTCCCTTCGGGTCCCTGCAAGAAGAAGGGGCAATGAGGAAGAACGAACAGTCGACCACTCACTCCTTGCCGGCCGGCACTCCCAACTCTCCCGGCTTCCGGGCGGAGCTCGTGGACCTCCGGCTTCTCCTCGCAAAGAGCGACGGCGGCGAGAGCGACGAGCAGGAGAGCGATCAAGCGAAGATCCATTGCTCTTGGAGTGGAAGGCGGAAGGAAGGAGAAGGGAGAAGGAGGAAGGATTGAAGGGAGTGGATGAAGTGAAGAGTCGAGATCGACCTGCCCGCTTTTATACTCGAACGATCGACTCGAGTGCCAACCACCGGCAGGCCCGTCGGATCGCCCACATCCGCTCCACTTCCGCGATCGCCCCGCACCGCAAGTGAGTGTGCCGAACGGCGGCGATCGGGGTCGGCGCCCGTTCTTCTCCAAACCGTTCGACGAACACGGCATCAAGGTCGCGCGCGTGCTGATGCAAGCCGCCGTTCCAACCGATCCGCTCGCTCGGCGTTCGGTTTCGTCGACGTCGTCGAGATCACCGCCCCCCGCCGATGAGAACACTAAACCCAATTAGCGGCGAGGCGGAAGCGGAAGAAATCCGACGAGCACGCCCAAAAGTGCACCGCCCGCCGGCACGAATTGCGCATCAACGCGCACAATCAACGAACGACCGTACGCTCGCCGTTCGTCATCGTTTCTGGCATGTTTGAAGCTGCATTCTCTTTACGGCTTCAACCGCATTTGAAGGTTGCAAATTCTGCGGCGCCAAGAACTCATCTCGCTTCAAACATCCCCTTTCCTCAACAGCCTTTTTTCTCGATATAAGTGCTTCCCTTGCATTTCATCACAAAACACACGTAATTGGGGCAGAGACCGCAAGTGTCGTCTGCAAGTCGGGAGACGCAAGTGAGTAGTGGGTCAATTGCAATTGGGCGAATGGAAGTGAACCGAACGCTCACCTCTCGTCACCCGTCTGCCCTCCTCGCTGTAATCAGTGGTCCCGGTGGTCGCTTTTTATCGAGTTTGGTCTTTGAAGATCGCGAAGCTTTTTTTGCCTTCGATTCCAAATTAGAATCGCGACGATTTTCGATCTCTTGCTGAACGGTGGGCTGCAATTCCAAGTGTCCAGACGCGTTTGGTTGCGGGGCGATTATGTGAGCAGGGGCGACAGTCCATCCACTAGCCGACGTGTCCGCTTTTGTCTGTTTAGCAGCAAACAAATAGAATGATTCCACTCGAGTGTTTGCAACCTCGAACGAGTACAGCACACCTGAACGCAGCAAAACAGTTCCACATAGATCAACAAGAACAAAAAGATTGATGCAAGCAGTGAGATTCGAACTCACGCCTCCGAAGAGACTGCAACGCCCGTCGCCGCTCACATTCGAGCGGAAGCCCCCGTGGAAGACTTGAGTGCAGCGCCTTAGACCGCTCGGCCATGCTTGCCACGCACAACCCCGCTCTCCCGCCGCTCACATGCGGGCGGAAAGGTCGGCGGGCAGCGGAGCGAAAAAGCGGGGCGGACGGGCGGCTTTTTCGTCGCTCCCGGTTGGTCTTTTCGCGCCTGCAGCGGGCTTTGGATGGAATCAGGAGATTTGTGCACTGAAGATGGATGGTGGCTAAAGGAAGCATCTCGTGGGTGGAGAACGAGCAAGTGACACAACAACAGAGCGCGACTCTTTGAGTGGTTGCTCTCGTTTGAGGTCCAAACCGTTGCATTAATTGCGACGTCAATCCGCGCAGGCTGTTCAGTTCATCGGCTTGTTTGGCCAATGCTTCCCAACCGGATTCAAGCGAGGCAGATCGGCTGATCAACCGAAGAACGTGGATCCCGTGATCCCCCCGTAAAGGCGGAAAACCGGGTCGTTTGTTCGTCCCAAACGCACCCTCAACTTTTAGCGCTTTGCTCCAATCGACCTGAAATTTTTTCTGGCTAGAGGAAGTTCTATGCGCGAAGTCCGAAAATGTGCATTTCGACCGCCGGCGAGCACGTTCAACGTTCCGTGCTGACGTTCCGCGCCGTACCGTTCTGCCCTGCCGTTAAAATTCACTCGCTCTGTTGACGAAAAGATGCGCCTTGCAACGAGGAACATCTTATCAGTTGACCGCATCATCAGGGAATGTCGTTAAAGAAAGTTGTCATCGCCCAAAGACGAAAGGTCGAGCGGAAAATCGAAGAGGTCCGCACTCGAAGGTGCCGTTCTCGGCTCCTTGAATTTTATTTCACAAGCAGAGCAAAATAGTCCTAGAAAAAAGTCTTGCGCATCGATTAAAATTAATTTTGTGTTGGTCGGTAGCCGATTTTACAACGATCAATTCGACCGAAAATTGTGTGCCGGTTCGAAAATTTCGGCAAATTTCAATCCCGCCGTTTTCATTGCACAATTGACGTCATAACATGAATGTGGGCTCGTTCGAAAGCGCAGAATTTGGGCTTTTCAGCGCACTGCATATTGTTGTTGTCCTAGGCCCACTTGGCCACTGCGGCTCACGCGAACCAGACCCCTGATATCGCGCAAACAGCGGGCGGGTTTGGCCATGAGTGGACGGATTCTTCTGAAACTAGGCGGAAATGTTGAGCACGTAGTTGCTCGTCTGACCACCGTTTTAGATTTTTCATACGGTTAGTTGTCGAGAAGTAATGGAGCGTTTTGTGGTGAAGTTCTGCACTTTTCCTTTGCGGTCGATTTCTTTGCTTGCTGCAACTACCACTCACTATTTCCACTTTCGGGGATCAAACAGCATGTTTGGCATCGTCCGCAAAAAGTGCATAGCGATGTGCGGGCCGTCGTACTCAAAAATTGCAATTGCAAACGGTTCTCGCTATTCGCATCCGTTTTCCTTGGGGTCGTAAAAGCAAAATGGAGTACGCAGGAAATTTTAATTCTGAAACTGACAACCCGCCATGTTTGAATTGAACCAGATCTTTTGTGAGATGCGTTGCGGCGTTCTTTCTTTGCAACTAGCCCCCGGTTGGTCAAGCGAAGTCGACAAAAGAATTCGATACGCACCAGTCTGACGACTCCCCCAGCTGGCGACGGCGCGAAGCGCCGTCAACCGCTGGTCTTCTATTACACTGAAGTTCACGTCATCGACAAGGCCGGTGCATTCATTTCTTTTTTGCGAACAGCAAACGATCCCTCTCGGCCATAAATCTTTCGGTCCCGTGCCCCAACGTGAACTTGTGACGTCTGCTGAACAAAGGCAATCATGCTCAGCCGTGGATGAGCTCTCATCGTGATCTCATTCGAGATTCGGCCAGGTGCTCGTCGATTTCTTCTGCCTTTGGCAATGCGATAGTCTGGATGAATGCAACTCAGCTAGTAACAAGAACGAGCGCAAGTGGTCGCGTGGCCTTGATTATTGAACGAATTGTCGTCGGCTTACGTCTGCGGTAAACAATTGGGCGTTAACGGCCGCATTTGGTGCAGTGGGCTGTTTGTTTTTGCGCACTTGTTTTGATTCGCGGGGTTCACGTGGACGGGAGGGCCGCGATTCCCTGTCTTTTTGTTTAATGACCGCCGTCTTTGCCGCCCGTTCGATCTTTCCGACGGCCTTCTTTCTGTTTACTGCGGACGGGCGTCTATTTCCGTTCCGAATTCCGACGCCGTCCTCCCGCACTTTGTCCCCCCAATCGACGAAGTTGCAGGAGACACGCGGATTGGAAGGCCACTCGTGGCCGAGGTGAATCGTCCACCCGATCACGTTCTTCCTCGAGACCATTCGGATCACTCGCTCCGCTCGACTGCGCGCTGTAACCTTCGAAGCGAGGCCGAAGTACAACAATTGACGGGCCGCTCACGCCACTCCGTTTTCGGTAGTCAACAGAGCGTTTGATTGCCGACGCAGAACGAACAGCAAGAGTTTATTGGCGGCGATTAAACAAAGAGATCGAGTGTTGAGTAGTGGAGGCGAGATCGTCAGTAGAACCAGAAGGTCGAGCGACGGCGAATCACGGGCTCAATCGTGAAGCCGAGCGAGGACAACAGTTTCGGCTTGATGTCGTCGACCATTCCGTCGAAACGGCCCTCATTGGCGTAAGGCAGAAACGAGCGGTGTGATTTGTCTTGAGCGTCCTGAAGAAGAAAAGTAAGTAAGGAAGCAAAGAAGGTTCACAAACCTTCTGATCGTTGGAGCTGTAAGCGGAGCTCTTGGACGGGCGCAACAGCCGGCGGAATTGTTTCGGCAACGTGCGGACGTACTTGCGGGTGGCTCGCACTCGCGCGTCCCACGGCAGCTCCGGATTGTAGATGAGAGCTTGAAGGCGAGCTTGGATGTCGGCCGGCAATTGGCGCATGAGGATGGGGAGCGGCAGACGGTCGATCACGTCTTTCGGCAGGGCTTGCAGGATCTCGTCCAGGGCGAGCTTCTTCTCGGCGATCGTGAGCGTCTCGTTAGCGTGAATTGCAAGGAGCTCCTCCATGATGTTCGCGTCGAGGACCTGCTCGAAGCCGGCCGGCGGCTAAACGGAGGGGAATGAGTGAATGGAATCGATTCTTTAGTGCTTACTCGGTCGGGGAACGGCTCCTCGTCGAACAGCGCCCGCTGCTTCGTGGTCAGGTTCTCCATCACGTGGCGAATTCGTTGGCGTTTCTGGCGGACGGTCAGCTTCGGGTCCTGGTGGATGTGTTCAATTCGGGCGATCACCTCTTCCGGCAGGCGGTACATCTGGGTGGGCAACGGGAGGCGGCCGAAGAGCTCGGTGGGGAGGGCGTCGAGGATCTTGTCGATGCGCTTGCGGCGTTCCTGAAGCGACCGGAATGAACGAACTGAAGAAGAAAGAAAGTACTCACGTTGCGAGGGATCGACTTGTTGCCGAGGACGGCCTCGATCTCGTTCCTCGTCGTCTCGACCACCAGGTCCTCGGAAGACGTGAAGTCGCCGCGGGTGGGGTGCGTCTCGGGATCTCCGCTCAGCTTCGGCATCGGGGCGGCGGCCAAACACACGAACAGGCAGGCGGCAAGACAGACAGTGTGCAATCTCGTCATTTTCGGTTGGGCTGAAAGAAGGACGAATGAGAACCTTTAAGTACACTGGAAAGGCGTCACGGGTGGCAATACGCGGTATGGAGCGCGTTCTTCTAAGAAAAAACCAACAGGAGATCAAACGAGAAAGACGGCGGACGAGCGGGCGGGAGGCGCCGAGTGTAACGAACCGAATCGTTCTCACATTTCGCCCGGCCGTCCGCCGTCTTTTAAACGCGAACGGGGGAGCGCGATGATGGCGGCGATTTGGGCGCGTTACGTGCGAACGAGCAGGAGGAGTGCGCGCCGAAGGACGGCAAAGTTCATCAGACGACTGGCGAAGCCGTCGGTTTCGTGGTCAGCGGCGGGCGAACGTGATCGCCGACGACAAGCGGGCGAAGAAGGAAGAAGAAGAACGACCGAGCGAACGAGTTCGCAGACGTTCGGGCGTGACAGGCGATCACTTCTTCTTCCACCGCCTTCTTCCTCCTTGGGAAATGCGAGATCGGAGGTCGTTTTTATACCCTACTGGAATGTAAACACGAGCAGCACGTGGACGAATAAGGCGGGAGTCGTGGGCGGGCAGATCGCTTCTGCACGCTCCCGCCCGCCGATCACTCCGCCCACTCGGCTCGAAGTTCGTCGAAGGGATCGCCGCCGCTCGGTGAGGAAAGCGATGAGTAAGCGGGTTTCAAACCCCCGCCTCCGTCATCGGAAGTCGCTTGAAATCCTCCGGATTTCCTTCCGCTTGTTCCAACCAAGTGGAAGCTTTCTTCTTGCGCACAACCGAGCGGCGACCGAAAGATCAACGAGAAGCGCGGAAGACGCTCCTTTTCTTCGCTTTTCGGAAAGCGGCGACCGACGGACTTCGCTCGGAATTTCGTGAAATCGCAGCTAATCGACTGATCACTTTGGAGCGAACGACCTTTGGGTCTGCAGCCTCTTTCGATCACACGGGAATTAATTGAGGGCCGAACGGCGGAAGACCGAAAGTGCACTCGCGGACGTGATTCTCGGCGATCTGTCGCCCATTTCGATGCTCCTTTCAACGTGTGAGGGATCATCCTCGTTCCAGGAAGAGGAAGGAGTAAGAGTGCACGCTCGTTTGCACTCGGTCTCTGCCCTTACGAACGTTCGGAAGATCGAGAACAAACCGCTCCACAACGAGCAGTCGGGAATCCTTCAGTCGATTGTGCTCGAGATCTCATTCGACATCCTTCTTTCCAAAGCTCTTGTGTCAGTGGAGTGAATCAAACTGCCTGCGGGCAGGAAGCGTGACGTCGCGCCTTTCGGGTCCTTCGGCGAGCGGCGGCGACCTGCTCGACCCGCCGGAAGGACGCCGAGCGTGCGGGTGTTTTCCACTCGAAAGCAATCAGTGGAAAGAAGAAACTGCCGTCTGTTACACCGGAAGATCGTGGATTCGTCGGATTCGCGGCGGGACGATACGAATTCGGCAAAGGGCCGTCGGAATGCAGAAGCAGGCGGACGCGCAGCAGCAGGAGGCCGATCTTTGAGTTGTTCGACGGCCGCCAGCTGCGGGTCGAAGAACGCCGCGATCGGAACACTCCGAGCGGGCGGTCGGTTTCGAAAAGCCGACCACTTCGAACAAATTTAGTTTCTTTGCGAAATCCCGCCAAATGTTCAAAGTTCTTCGTGTTCGTGAGCCTTCAGACGGCTTCTTGAGCGGCGCCTACGAATTCGGCGTGTAGACTTGCGTGCTTTATTTACACAACAACAACAACCGCAAACAAACGTGAAGAAGGAACACATGGAGAAGATCATGGAACAGCTCGATCGATTGGAAT
The DNA here is from genome assembly GCA_024699865.1 of Aphelenchoides fujianensis. Classification (NCBI taxonomy): domain Eukaryota; kingdom Metazoa; phylum Nematoda; class Chromadorea; order Rhabditida; family Aphelenchoididae; genus Aphelenchoides; species Aphelenchoides fujianensis. The sequence continues at coordinate 59,898 of JAMPIO010000351.1, forward strand.
CGGTGGGGTTTCACTTGCAGGTGGGAGGGGGAGGGCGGGGAGGGGAGCGAGGGGTGCACTAATTAATCACGGAGGGATCACTTCTTGTTGTCGCCATCGTCGTTCATCCGCTCTTCGGTTGGAACCAATTCTTGCCCAGCTGGCCGTGGGCGTACTGGTAGCCGTCCACGAACTTGAAGACCTTCTTCTGCTGGTCGTACTCGCCGCCCTGCGGCTTGTCCTCGCCCCGCCACCAGGGCGCGTTAGCCCACGGGTTGGTTTGCGAGCTGCCCACCGCCGAGCCGCTACAATTGCGGCCGGTCAGCTCGCTCTCCGCCCGCGCGTCCTTGTCGATCGCGAACTGCGAGGCCTGATTGTGCGCGATGAGGTCCCATGGGTCCACAGCGTGTTGAAAAGCGAGTCCACGTGGTTGAAGCCGTTCGTCTGAACACGCGCGATGACAACGGACAAGCGAAAGCACTCACCGTGACGTTGATCTGCGAGCCCGCGAACGTGCTCCACTGGACGCCGCTCTGCGTGTAGCTGAACGCAAAAACTCTCTTCATTCTTCTTCCCGCCTGCTCACCCGACGGTGTCGTCGATGGAGTCGCGCAGGAAGTAGCGCCGTTGTCCCTCGTAGCCTTGTTTCGAGTTGATGTCCTTGATGAAGGCCGAGTTCTTCGACAACCCGTTCACCAAGTTGCAGGCGGGCGCACTCGGCTGCTGGTCGCAGAGGAGCGCTCCCCGGTTGGCGCCCGAGAGCGAGAGGAACGTGGCCACTTTCGACGTGAGCGCGGCTCCGACGTTCTGCAATCAATCGTTCATTTTTCTGTTCACTTGTCGAATGCCCACCTCCTTCGTGTCCACGCAAGAACCTCCGAGGATGGCCTGAAAACAAGACGTTAGACGAAATTTAAGTGAAGGCAGCCCCTTGCCTTGCGAGCGAGCGGTCCGCCAAGACTGTAGCCGGCAACAATTGTTGGCTTCCCCTTAACAATTCGGTCATTTGCGGCCAGTCGAAGAGGAACACACGGTGTAGGAGTTGACCGCTTGGATCAGCGTTCGGAGTTGCTTCACGTACGTGCAGTTGAGCGCATCGTTGGCCCCGATTGCCCGACCGTTGGGGCCGTAGGAGGTCGCGTCTGAAAGTGGGTGGGAGTTGAAGGATTGCGAATGAGGACTCACAAAGCTCGTTGAATCCGTAGCCTCGCTTGTTGAGGAAGTTCCGAACGGGGATTAGGGCGCCCGCATCGGCGTTCAAACCGTGCACCAGGATCACGGGATTGCGGCTGCACAAAAGAGAAGTGAGTGGGCAATACAGGGAAAGGAAGGAACGTACAGAATGCGGATGGGGAAGGAGAAGGCGTTGCCGCCGTAGGACCCGTTCACGCCCAGGTCCTTCCTCGCCAACTGACTGGACGCCTGCGCTCCGTACTGCCGCGACACGTAGCTGAGGAAGCCGTCGGTGAAGGTGGCCTGAGCGAGGCTCCCGGCGAGCAGGACCACGAAGAGCGCCGTTCTCACGGGGGGACCCGCCGACATCGTCTGCGCGTTGAGAGGCGGGATGTTGCACTCCACTCGTCTCCCTTGCTGCCTTTTATACCCTTTCGAACGACCAATTAAACAAACGGACCGTCCCGCTCGCTGCGGGGATCAGCCGTTCGAGAGGCGGACGCCCGAACTGCCGCCGCGTAATCCGCCGTCCAATTCCGTTGATCCCCGAAAACAATTGCAGTTTCGAAGACTTCCGCTTTGTGGACGATCGAACTCGGACGCCCCGTCGAGAGTAATCAGAGCAAAGGACCCGTTTGAAGCGAACGGTTCCTAATCGTTAACATTTACGAGCGTTATCTTTAACTGCGCTGCTCGATGGAGAAGGTCGTTCGAGCAGTACTTTTTTAGTCAGAAACAGCTTTAGAAGAAAAAGGAGTCTATTGTTCGGGTCGTCCGTGCACCCGAAAGCTCGAAGCCAAGATCTCGCTTACTGCTTTGCTCAAAGCTTTAACTGCTCGAAGCGGTACGTGCACTCCGACGAAAACACGTGCATTCGACGAGATTAAACGAACTCGCTGCCTCTCGCCGTGAGAGCCAAAACGGATGTAAACAGGCGTCCGCTGGATCTCTCTCGCTAATTGATTCAATGGGAACAACTCCTTTCATTCGTCCACTACGGTACTCGACAAGGGCCGCCGCTTGCGGGGGATGATCCCACCCGTTTCGTTCAATCGAATGGAAGTTTATTGGACTTTCGAACGCGTGGAGAACAACCGTCAGACAGGAGAGAACGCAGCATGAACTCGCTAACACCGTCCGGCCACTCAGTTCTTGAGGAATTGGCCCTTCTGGCTCGGAACATGATAGTAATACCACCCTAAACGAATAGAGAGGTCAACCATAATCTATTCACTTTAACTGACCACTCGGGAACTTGTACCGCTTGTTCTTCACGTCGTACTCGCCCACTCCTTCGTAGCCCTCATCATCGTCCTCCGCCCTGCCCGTATAGACCTCATTGTCGTCGCCCGTCACTCGGCCCGTGCACTTGCTGCTGGTCAGCTCAGATTCGGCGTTGGCGTCCTTGTCCAGCGACAGCTCCGAGGCGTGGCCAGAAGTGATGAGCGAGTATTGCGTGTTCAGCGTGTTGAAGCGCGTGTCCACATGAGTGAAGTTCGAGACCTGCAAGAGGAAGGTGAGAACACAAGAAGAATTTGAAGGATTACCGTCACGTTGACGAGAGCGCGGGGCACCGACGAGACCATCAGCCCGTTCACGTTGTAGCCGACCACCTCGTCCGTGCTCGAGCGGATCATGAAGATTCGTTCGGCCTCGTAGCCCTGCCTAGAATTGTGGTTGTTCGTAGCGGGATCTCGAAACAAGCGACGAACTGAGAGTTGACGTCGTCGATGAACTTCGACCCGATCGACAGTCCGTTCTTCTGGTTGCAAATCGGCACCGCCTCGTTTCCAATGCTTCAGCAATTGATTGCGCCGCTTGCTGTTCGTTCAAGCTCTCACCACTCCATTGCCCCGAAGTTGGCGCCCGCCGTGCTCAAGAACGAGCGGATTTTCTTGGTGAGCGGTCGGCCGAGGTTCTCTTGCGTGTCCACACACTTTCCGCCAAGAATGGCCTACGGAAGGGTTAGGGATAAATGATTAACTTCACCTTCCGCAAGACGGGAGCTCCAAGACTGTAGGCGGCGACGTCGATCGGCTTCATCGTGTAGTCGAAGACGGCGGTCAGCAGTTGGCGGATCTGAAATCAGTTTCCATTTTCCTTGCGCGCTTCTTGCAACCCACTTGCTTCACGTAGGCACAGGTGATCGAATCGGTCATCGAGATGGCCGTGTTCGGCGGACCGTAGGTCGTGGCGTCTAAAGCGAGCGCGTTCGTTCACTCACTGCAGTTCAACGAGGCCTCACAAAGCTCATTCATTCCGTAGCCCTTGCCCTGGTAAAATTCGGAGATGTTGGACATCGAGCCCGCCGTGTTCGTGAGGCCGTGGACGATCACGAGTGCCGTCCGGCTGCGAACGGGTGAGTGGGCACTCAAGCGGTCAAAAGAACTCACAAAATGCGAATCGGCTTCGCGCTCATCGAGCCGCCGAACGAGCCGTTAACGCCGAGGTCCAGCCGAGTGAGCTGCTTGGCCACCTTGCTCCCGTACTCCTTATTCAGGAACGCTTGGAAGCCCTCGCTGAAGGTCGCATCGCACACGCACAAGAAGCCCAAAAGAAAGAAAAGGCTGATGGACGAGCGGGAGGTCATCTTCAAGCCCTAAACTTGCGTTAATCCCATGCCTTCTTTCCTTCGGATCACCTCCTTCAAATCGGCAACAAACGAGAAGCAGTTACCGTGTTCTTCGTTTTATACGCTGGTCGAACTGCACGCACGCGTCGTAATCCGTCCGTCCGCTCACTACGAAGTGGAAAGAACGAATTTCGAAGCGACGAGAGCGGCCGTCCGCAAATTGGACGACCGCCGGCTAATCGCCGGATTTCCGATCGGTCGCCACGATCCGCCCAATTGCCGCCCGCTCGTGATCCGTTCGCCGAATGTTCGGGTGCATTTTTCTTTTGAGTTCCACGAAGGGCGAGTGCGTGGATCGAAGTTGGCAACCAATGTGATGACGACATTGAGGATAGACTTCACCCTCTTTTCCAGCAAACGAAATAGAGCACCGATCGTCAAACTACACTTATTTCTGTTCTTCATTGCGTTCAACTGCTTATGTTGTCAAATCTATCCGTTCATCCAAGCAAGCAATAAACGGCAGCAAAGAGCAACCCCTCAAGATCAACCGTTCTGGCTTGACCGAACCGCCGAGTCGAAAATCGATGAGCGAGAACTCTGCCCACAGTGGTCGGCCGAAGCGGAACTGCCGGCTCTCTTTTGTCACGAGCTGCGGCTTTCATTCGGTGAATCTTCTCGATTTGCTTCCAAAATGTCCGACTTCCAAGTCGGGGACCGTGTGACATGCGGTGAGTTCGATCGAATTTCAAACACGCACCACGAATCTCGGTTGCAGACCGCGGGAAGGGCATCGTTCGCTTCATCGGCCCGACGGAATTCGCGGACGGCCGGTGGGTGGGCATCGAGCTGGACGAGAAGAAGGGGAAGAACAACGGGACGGTCAAGGACACCGTCTACTTCGAGTGTCCGCCCGAGCACGGCGTCTTCCTTCGGCCCGATCTCGTGAGTTCTCCGCTGATTCATTCATCCTTTCGAGGTCGTCATTTAGATCCGAAAGGAGGAGCCGCCGAAGCCGTCCGGACTGCCCAAACCGAGCGGAATGAAGGCGCCAACGACGAGTGCCCGCAAGTCCACCATCCCGAAGCCGTCGCCTCGCGTACGTTCTCCGAAAGAATTCCGTTGGCTTCGGACAAACCACGGAATTCGGCTTTATTTTCTGAAAGTGTTCCGGTTGAATTCGAAGGCACTGCTTTAACCAGCTAAAACAAGCGCCCGGCAACCAATTATTTCTGCGATTTCTTCTACTCTTTCCTGTTCAGGGCACGCCAAAGATGAGTCCGGCCGTTTCGACTGAGCGCCTCTCGAAGGTGGGCGTCAGCCGGAAGCCCTCCGAAGCGGCCAAGATGGCGCCGCTGGATGAGGTGTGTCGGTTCCTTTGCATGCCCTTACAATCAGGATGGAATTCTTCAGACAATCACGCCCGTTGCTCCCGCTGAAGAGAAGTTCGCCGTCCCCGAGTTGCCGCGCCCGTCGATCGCCCAGCAGCCCAAACAGCAGGAAACGCCGGCGGTGGAGGACGAAGCCGTCCGCGCCCCGCCGAACGTGCGGGAGCAGGCGAAGAAGATCGACCAGGTGCGTTCTCTTTTTCCTTTCCCTTGTATTCCGTTCGCTTGCAGCAACCGGGCGCCAAGATCGCCCTCCAGCGGCAGGACTCCCAAATGACGAACGTCTCGATCACCGCCGACGACGACGCGATCGTGCGCGGGCTGAAGGAGGAGATCGCCGACCTGAATTCCAAGCTCGACGCCTCGCGGTCAGCATTGGGTTCCGTCTATTGAGCAATTGGTTGTTGTTTGCAGAGCAAAAGTGAGAAAGGACGCCGAGAGTTTGGCGCAGTACGACCGCCTGAAAATCGACTACCAGCGGCTGCTCGAGTTCAAGACGTCCATCACCGAAGAGCAGCGATTGCTGAGGCGGAAGTTGGAGGAAACCGAAGCGGTTCGTCTTTCCGTTCACCATCAAAATCGATCCCCCTTCTTGCAGCGCCTCGCCGAATCGGAGGCCCGCGCCGATCACGCGGAGGCGTCGATGTCAACGGACCTCGGCGAGCAGCTCGAGTTGGTCACGCTGGACAAGCTGATGGCCGAGGAGCGCGTGGAGATCCTGCAGGCGGAGAACGAGGAGCAGAAGCTGAAGATCGAGAGCCTCGAGTCCGAAATGCAGATCCTCCACGCCGAAATGCAGAGCGCGACGGCCGACGGAAACGGCGAGTTGGTCGTGAGTTCCCCCTTCTTCTTCCTCTTTTACATTCGTTCGACTGCAGGGAAACACGGTCCAGTTCAAGCAGCTGACCGAACAGTTGGATCAATACAAGGAGGCCATCCTCAAGATGCGCGACATCGTGAACACGGCGAACGCCGAGCGGAGCGCCATGGAGAAGCAGCTGGAGGCGGCGAAGGGCGACGTCGCCCGGTTCCAGGCGGACAACGACCGGCTGCAAGTCGACCTGAACCGCGCCCGAGCGGAGATCTCCGAACTGCACGAGCAGATGGACGCCGCGATGGGCAGCGCGCGGATGGTCGACTACCTCACCGACCAGAACTTGAATTTGGAGGACCAAGTGCGGTACGTTCTTCCCTTCCCTTCCTTCCATTCTTATCCCTTTTCAGGACGCTGACCGAAGAGAAAGAGCACCTGGAAGAACTCTACCAGCTGAACGAGGAGATCGTCGAAGCCGCTCGCCAAACGCAGCTGGACATCCGCCAGGAGTGCGACTCCTATCTGGTCAGCGTGTCTGAAGTGAGTGCTCGCTTGACGGAATGAACCATCATCGTTTTGTTTAGAAAACGAAGGAGGTCGCCTTCCTCGAAGGCCGCATTCGCGAGTACGACAACGTGGTTCAGAAGTTCCGGCAGAAGATCTCCGACCTGACCGACGAGATCGTCGAGTACAAGGACCAGGTACGCAGAAACTGCCCTTTCTTTCCTTATTCTCGCTCTTCCAGATCCAAATCCTCGACCACCAGCTGGCGGATCGAGACGCGGACGGGACGCTGAACGCGACCGCCATCTTCACGGCCAACCGCAACTTCGCCGACCGCGTCCAATCGAAGCTGAACGCGCTGAAGGTGAAGTATCTGGAGGAGCAGCTGAAGTACCTGCGCGAGTTCCTGCCCGACAACTTCTTCAAGACGTTCTCGAAGACGGCCAGCGACAACGACTGCATCCTCATCACCCTCTTCTTCCCGCGCATGGCCGACAAGGCGGACCTCCTGTCCACGCTGTTCGCCGAGCGCTTTCCCGACGTGCCGGACGGGATGCACCGCGATCACGTGGTCAAGTCGCACAAGGCGGAGCAGTGGGCGCACGTGCGGAAGTTCCGCTATTTCCTCTCCAAGCTGACCTCCGTGATGCACCGCTTCGAGTCGATGATCGGCTACTGCACGCTGGAATCCCTCTCGCGCCTCGCTATCAGCCAGTCGGAGAGCGTGAATCGCGAGCAGAAGCTGGACTGGTACCTGGGAGAGCTGATCGAGAAGCGTCTGGACGAGACCACGTCCTCCGACCCGCTGGAGCAGTTGGATCAGTTCTTCCGCGTTCGTCCCTCTTCAGTCTTGTGTTCACTTATTCCTCCCGTTTGCAGCGGCAGTTGGACGTGAACGTCACGGCCAAGGAGTACGACACGCGGGCGGCGATGGAGGACTGCGCGCAGCAGTTCCTGGACGGCGTCGAGTGGATTCGCTTCAACTGCGAGCGCCTCCGCCTGTTCCTCTTCCCGCAGGAGGCGGAGGAGAGCGACTTCGCCGAATTTCTCCGCCAAATGGACGCCATCTGCGTGGAGATCTCGAGCACCGTCCTGCGGGCCAAGAAGCTCATCCCCACCGAGAAGATGATCGACCTGAGCGCCGACATCCAAACCGGCAACGGGACGACGACGACCGTCTGTTCATCTTCTCCTTCTTCTGTTCACTCCTCCAGCTTTTAGATCAGCGAGCTGATCACGAACGGCTTCATTTTGCTGGAGAAGATCGCCAATCGAATCCACGACACGAGCAACTTCGCCGCCTCCCAGCTGATGACCAACGGTAGGCGGAAGACGCGGGGTGGAAGTTGGAACGGGGCGCACATTCGGGTTGAGGGTTCTTCAATTTCACCCAGTTCTTTTGCACTCGTTCGAAGCTGAATTCGTGGTCAAAATGGACGTCGATCTCCTCGTTCTGATCGCTCGTTTAGCGGCAAAATGCGGGCGTCCGGAGGGTGAGTCCTGCATGCCGAAAGCTGCTGATTTCCGGTTGATTTCGTTCGCTCGCCGCCTCGATTTCCGCCTTTCGTTTACGACTTCCGTCTTTTGGTTTGCATCGTTCGTGCTGCTCGTGTTCGTGTGTGGATTGAGCCGAACGTCGTGTGTTGGGTCTCCGCAAGACGAGAGCGTTTAATTTCATATCAAAATTCACATCAGATAGCGAATTTCAAAGCTTCTTTTGCGAAACACCCGCTCTTCGTCGGCCCGCAGCAAAAAGGCGCCCGTCCGCCCGCCTTTTCGCTCCGCCGCCCGTCGCCCCGTCCGCCCGCATGTAAGCGGCGGGAGAGCGAGGTCGGGTGTCGCAAGCATGGCCGAGCGGTCTAAGGCGCTGCACTCAAGTCTTCCACGGGGGCTTCCGCTCGAATGTGAGCGGCGACGGGCATTGCAGTCTCTTCGGAGGCGTGAGTTCGAATCTCACTGCTTGCACCAATCTTTTGCCTCTTTTCGGTGCACTTGAACAATGTGAATTGTGCGGGCTTTCCCTGTTGTGATCCTGCTTTCTTCCCGCTTTCGGTTTCCAATGATCACTGCTTTTGTTTTAGATGTGGACGGTTTTGCGGCCTCCGAAATGCTGGGCTTCTTGCAGTCGGTGGTGGAAAAGAAGTCGGGCAGCCGTTTCGCCGAGAGCGCGATGGTCGATACGCAGTGAGTACTTTTTGATGATTCTTTTCACTCCCGTTCGTTCAGATCCGCCCTCTCTGAACTGGCCGCTTTGACGAGCAAGATCGCCGAGGTCCTCGAGAAGCACCGCCTCGAGATCCCGCTGCTGCCCGTGCGCGGCGGCAGTCCGCTGCACGAACGGGCGGCAGCCCGCAAGCAGGACGTCGTCGACGCGGAGGCTCTCCGCTGGCAGATCTCCAAGAAGGACGAGGAGATCGGCCGCATGTCGCGCGCCCTCAAAGACCAGGCGGATTACGTGTGCGTGCTGAAGGTGAGTGGACAAAAGAGCCATCGGCCCATCATTGCTCTCCGTTCAGATCGACCTGGAGCGGACCAAACTGAAGTCCTCCGAAGCGGGTCGTCAGGAGGCCGCCATGCCGACCGACAAGATCCAGGAGTTACTGAACGAGGAGCGGCAGAAGCACGAGAAGACAATCGCCGAACTCCGCTCCAAGGTCGAGGAGGTGGAGCGGCAGATGAAGGTGAAGGAGAACGAGGTGGAGCGCATCAACAAAACGCGAATGGCCTTCCTGGAGAACGCCGCCCCGGGCGCGGGCAGCCGCACGACCAAGACCGAGTACCACTTCGTCAACGGTCGACTGCGCAACTCCGCCGAGGTGATCCACGCGTTGTACCACGTTCAAGATCGCTGCCGACGGCTTCAAGTGGGTTTACCTGTCGATCTTCTACTGTTCTTCTCTGCATTTCAGGCCGAACTGAACGCGCGGAACGTCCTGGCGTTGACGCCCCTGAAGCTGCCCGAGAAGGTGTGCGGGATCGAGTCGATGAAGCTGCTCAACAACCACAGCTCCGTCGAGACCAAACGAAAGGCGCTACTCGCCGAGGCCGACTTGTTGCAGTTGGTGGGTGGAAAGACGGGTTGAGCGAATGACTTGATCGTTTGTCGTTGCAGGAGTACGACAAGCTGGAGCTCCTGAAGTCGGGCAAGAAGTTGGACGACTCCCTCCGCCGGCAGACGGTCGAATACAACAAGCGCGTGGACGACGTGAGTGCTCTCGACTGCCAACATTCGTTCCAATCGCTCGCTTTCAGTTGTGGGCGCGTTGCCAAACGTTCCGCGACCAACACTTCCCGGACTTCCCCTTCCCGAAGAACCTGCCCGTGCCGCAAACGATGCCCGAGCCGTCGGAGAAGCCGGAAGCAAAGTCGGGAAACGGCTGGTACGAAGAATGCCACGCGATCATGAACCGAATCAAACAACGTCGGATGGCGCGTCAGGTGGCGACCGCCGGCTGCTGAACGGAGCTTTGGGCACTCACCAGTCGGGTTTCCGTGTTGCCTTCCACTCGTTCCTATTCATTTTTCTGTCTACATCGCCTAATTATTGTGCTGATTACTCCCTTCGTTTGTACACTTAACTTATGGCCGCTTGTTGCTCATTGCGTGTGCTGTTTGCGGATAAACTTGTGCCGAATGATCTCGGGTGGACTCTTGCATCAGAAAGTGGATAGCCAGAAGGAATGGGCGGTCAGTCACACACTTGGAACGAACAATCGAAGATCAGCGGCTTACGGTGGGCGTTTACGAATGGCGCTGACCTTTCGATCGCTAGCGACCGGGGGAGTGGTGATCGCGACCATGTTTCCTCCCGTTCAGGAATGATTTCATGCACACTCCTCCGATCGTTTATCGGCCGAGCACAAGAGCGCCACAAATTGTACAAATGTGTGCGGGGGATCCGCACACGCCCGCCAACACAAGGTCCTCTTTTCTGGCGATAAGGAAAGAAGATCGAAAGAAGAAAGGCGGGGGTGTCTAACGGGAATCAAGGAAGCGAACACTCAATTAAGCGAGGCAATTGAACGCGTCATGCATAAGGGGCAAGTGCTCGAAGGGGTGCGGCCCTCTGCTCGACAGTACCTGCCGTTTTGTTTAAAAGCCGGCAGAACGATCGAGTGGGCATCAAAGCGAAATGAAGTCTCTCCTCTTCATAGTCCTTCTCCTCTCGCTCTCCGTCTTCTGTCTGGCGGCGCCTTCGGAGCCGCAGGGCCACCGCGTGGAAGGACCGAGAACCCGCCGCAACGTCGCCGAGATCCGCGAGTTTCATCGGCAGCAACGAGCGGCCAAGGCGCACAAGCTCTACGTCCCGAAATGGCCGAAGGAATCGCTGATCACCTACATTAACATCGGAGAGTGGAGTGAGTGTGGCCTGTCCTCGCTGATGACTTCTGTTCTTCAGAGCAAGTGTTCCCCGTCGCGTTGGAGACCGGAGTGGAGGCGGCCTTCGTGCTGGACGTCTCTTATGAAGAACAAACCGACGATCAAGTCACCTACGATCCTTCGTCAGTTCGCTAGCTTTTAGGTTTGTCAAGTAGCCCTTTCTTCTTTCAGCAACTCCAGCGGCGTGGATGCGGGATTCTTCCGTTCCAGCACGGGAGGCCACATGGTTGTGGGAGAAGCGTACACCGACGTTGTGGACGTGAGTTTCTGTCGAGAACCCCCCGGACAATCGCTAGCTTCAGTACCTTTCGCCCATGAACCTGACCTTCGGCTCGATCCAAGCAGACATTCCCGGCTGGCCCCTGTTCGTGAACATCAGCGGCGTCCTGGGAGTGCAGTGGTGAGTGAAGAGAAGCAAGAAAACTCATGAGATTGTTCGTTTAACGCATGCAGGGACCCCAGCCAAAAGAACAAGGTAACAGAAGGCTTTCAAGCGGCACACTCAATTGTTTTTGCAGCCCGTGAAGCCCAGTTCGGCCCCCATCTTCAACATCTTCGCCAAACTGCCCGATTCGCCTCGCTACTTCGTCGAGTGGGTGCACCCGAACGGCGACTGGTGGCAGATTCAATTCGGCGGCGATCTGCCCGACCTTTGCGACTCGAAGCCGGTGGCGACCGCCCCGCTCTCGTACGTGCCGATCACCGTGGGGAACTCGCTGAGCTTCCAAGTCGACTCGTTTGCGTTGGGCGGCGATTCGACGGCCGGAGACGCGGCGAAGGTGGACAGCGGGTAGACGGCGAAAAGAGAAAGCAACAGAACGGCCGATCATTGTAGAGAGCCGACTATTGTCCTGAGCGGAGAGGCATACAATCTCGTCTACTACGCGCTGTACCCGATCTACGACTTCGACCTGAGCATTTACACGACCAACTGCTCGAATGCGAAGGTCTTCAAGGATTTCGTGATCACGATCAATGGAGTTGAACTGCACGTGCCCGCAACGAACTACGTGACCGACGTTCGTTCCGTCCACTCTCTCCTTATATGGCAGCCAAACTCTTGCAGGTCGGATTCGGAGACGGCCGGTGTGCTCTGGCAATCGATTACTTCTCGGACTACACCACGCCTTTCGTCCTCGGCCTGCCCTTCCAGAAGTCCTTCTGCGTGAAGCACGACATCGACAATTCGGAGATCGGCTTCTTGAACCGTCCCGGTCAAGACGTTAAACTGAGTCCGGTCTGATCCAGGGCCAGCCCCCCGCGATTTGGACTTTAAACAATCTCCGGCTACGACTCGACAAACAGAGGGTCTCACGGACGTAGACGGGCAACGACGTTCGCAGGGCTCTCGGACGAAACGAGCCCCGAAGGGACCTGCAGAACAAAACCGTCCAAACCCCCGGAGAGCCCAGGACCAGCTGCACATCCTGACATTCAACCTAAACACCGGACTGCCAAACGAGCCAGCAAAGGGCCTGTTCATGAACGAGCTCCACGGCCTCCATCGATTCAAGTACGACGTCATCGGCCTGAGCGAGACCCGAGCCGCCACCGCATCCCAAACCGAATGGACCGAAACCGGAGACGAGATCATCATCGGCGCGGGCGTTGGGCCACAGAAGGTCGGCGGCGTCGGATTCATCGTCAACCGGCGACTGGTGCCTCAAATCGACAAAGTCAAGATCATCTCGGCGCGGGTCGGGACCCTCAAGCTCCAACTCTCGCCGAAGAAGACGCTCCTCATCGTCCAAGTGTACGCCCCTCACTCCGGACCCAAATACACGCTGGAGGACCACGAGAAGTTCTACGATGATGTCCACGACGCCCTGAACCAGCCGGCCACGCACAAGATGGTGATCGGCGACTTCAACGCCCAACTCGGACCGCGGACGATCGAACGCTACATGGGCCCATTCACCGGACCCGACTGGACGCCGCTCGGAGAGATGATGGCAGACTTCGCGGAAGGCGAGAAGCTCTTCATCATCAACTCCCTCTTCCAAAAGAGCGACGCGCAACGATGGACGTACCGATCAATCAACGGACAAACGCGGCACGAGATCGATTTTGAGTTGATCTCGGACCGCCGCCTCGTCCGACGATACGACGTCATCGACCGCCTCAAGTTCGGATCCGACCATCGCCCCGTGCGCTTCACGCTGAGCCTCCCGATGATCTTCCGACGCAAGAAGCACGTCCAGAAGGCAAGCACCTTCAACTCGGCCCTTCTCGAGCGCGCCATCAACTCGCGCGACTGGAACCTGAACGGCCCCCTCGAGGGTAAGTTCAACCAGTTCCAGGAACGACTGCAGAAATGCGTCGAAATCGCGAAGGTGCCGAAGCCGAAGAAGCCGTCGCGCCTGACGGAGGAGACCCACCAACTGCTCAAGCGGAGACGGGAGCTGAACTACGACGCAAACCCGGCGGAAGTCGTCGAACTCTCGAAGCGCATCCGCCGCAAAGTCCAGGAGGACCACGAGACGTTCCGAATCCAGAAGCTCCTCCAAGCGGCCGCCAACCGTCGATCGCTGAAGAAGTGCAAGCGCGAACTCCGGCAGCAAGTCGGAACGATGCGAGCACTCAAGGCCGACGACGGGACGACACTCACGACGCGCGCCGACATCGACCGGAGATGCAAGGAGTTCTACACAGATCTCTTTGCATCGAAGGTGGATGTTCCGCTGCTCACAGATCCCCGCGAAGACGAGCCGATCCCGCCCATCATCGCCTCCGAAGTGCGCGCGGCCGTGGAGAGCCTGAAGAACGACAAGGCGCCAGGACCGGACGGGATCACCAACGAGGTGCTCAAGAACGGCGGCCCGACTCTCGTGTCAGCAATCGTGAATCTCTTCAACGACTGCCTGGACCAAGAGGACGTGCCGCCCCAGTGGAAGACGTCCCGCACCGTGATCCTTCCGAAGAAAGGCGACCTCGAGGATCTCCGCAACTACCGCCCGATCGCCCTCCTCCCGACGGTCTACAAGCTCTTCACAAAAGTGCTTGTAAACCGGATGACGCGCCAACTGGACGAGCAGCAGCCACGCGAACAGGCCGGATTCCGAAGCGGATACTCGACGGCGGACCACCTACAGACGATCAACCAAGTCCTCGAGCGCTACCGCGAGCTGAAGCAGCCGCTCTGCCTCGTGTTCGTGGACTACGAGAAGGCGTTCGATTCGGTGGAAATCAACGCGGTGATCAACGCCCTCGTCCGCCAAGGCATCGCGCCGAAGTACGTCCGCACGCTGCTCAACACGAACACGGACTGCTCCACGACGTTCCAACTGTTCGCCCGCCCGATCGACGTGCCCGTGCGACGTGGAGTGCGACAGGGAGACACAATCTCCCCGAAGCTCTTCACGGCCGCCCTCGAAGACGTCTTCCGGACACTCGACTGGGATTGGAACGAGGACTACGGGATCCCGATCGACGGTGAGCGGCTCCACCACCTCCGTTTCGCAGACGACATCGTGCTCTTCGCTCCCGGACCACGAACCGCCGAGCGGATGCTGCGCGAACTCGACGATGCCGGCGCCCGAATCGGACTTCGGATCAACCGGAAGAAGACGAAGGTAATGGTTAATCGTCCCTGCAGCGCCGCGCACGGGACGGGACCAGTCGTGCTCAACGGAGAACCCATCGAACTCGTGGACAAATACGTCTATCTCGGACAGCAACTTACTCCCGAGCACGAGATCGATGGAGAGATCCGGAGAAGGCGCTCGGCCGCGTGGTTCGGATTCAAGAACATCGCCGACGTGCTCAAGAAGATGCCCGACGCCACGATCCGCGCCCAGCTCTTCAACTCGACGATCCTTCCCGCACTCAACTACGACGCTGAGACCTGGACAATGCGGAAGAAGGAACGGACGAGCCTCACCACGACGCAGCGGGCGATGGAACGGCGAATCCTCGGAGTGAGCCTTCGCGAGCGCGTGCCAAGTGCGGACATCCGAAGGCGGACTCAATTCAAGGACGCCGTCGAGGACGCACTGGACCGTAAGTTTGCGTGGGCAGGGCACGTGGCCAGACGGGAGGACAATCGGTGGGCGACACGGACGACCTTCTGGTGGCCCTACGACCTCACCCGCACCCTCGGACGACCCCCAGACCGATGGCGCAAGGACATGGACAAGACCTTTGGACGCGGATGGCAGCAACTCGCGCAGGACCGCACCGAATGGAAGGAACTGTCGAAGTATTCGCATCAAATCATTAGATAATCTCGCAATTGTCTTTTGTTTTGATTGAACCGAATAAATTCGTATTCGTATTCGTATTCGTATTCGCTTCTTGAACGTCCTTCCTCAGCAATAACCCTCGATTGTCCAGTGCAGTCCTTGCACCGACTGAATGAGCAGAATAAACAAGCATGCATCAACGGCCAATGGATCGACTGTGATCTGAAACAATTGCGATCAAAACGGCTGACTTCAATCCATTCATTTGTGATGAGGAGATTTGCATCGCTTGCTTCAATTCCAACAACAAGCTCTCGCATTCGGGCTCTTTCTATTGGACGACTCGCCTTTGCGGAGCGGTCGATCGGCGCGATCTTTCGGCCTTCTCGGCAGTCGACTCGAAAAAACGACGATGGAGGTGAGTTCGAGCGGAGCCTTCGGGATTGACCGCCGGTTTGCAGGATTCCGTCGGCATTTTCGCTCTTTTGATCTGGACGGTCGTGCTCGCCGCCTCGGCCCTGCCGCTCGTCTTCTGCAGCAAAAAGACCGAACCGTCGGCCGAGCCGCCGTCCCGCCGCCCTCGAACTCGGCCGTGCCCGCGAAGTCCCTCCAGGCGCCCTCCACGAGCGGCTCTCTAGCGATCCACCCGACGCCCTGATGTGCCGCTCTTCGCATTCCGTCTTCTTTCCGTTCGCCCGGCAATAAACAAGAGGAATGCTGCCCGCTGTCTCGCAATCTTCGGTTTATCCATCCAAATTCAACAACGGAGATAAATACACCAATCAATCCGACGGCCCGCCCCTCACCTCCAATCTCCTGTGCGAACAAACGAGTGATGATGAAAAGTGCGAGGATAACAAGCAGTAGTCGAGTCCAATGTAGACCAGCAAGAAGGCGCCCCGAATGTTGTGTCGAGGTCATTGGGAAGAAGGAAGGAACGAGTTAAAGAAGTGCGAACATGGAAGAACCAAAGGGAACCGGTGGAGTGACTGAAGGAGAATACAAGAACGATGGGAAGATGGTGGAAAGCCTAACGGAACACGAGAACTCAAGAGGTGATGTGGTCGGGCGGCAGGCCCTGTTCGTATCGCCGCCACACCTTGTAGCACAGGTCCTCGAGGTCCATGCAGTACTGCTTCACGTTGAAGAGCGTGGAGGTCGTTCGCGCCTTCCAGACCTTTCGCTCGGATGTTCGCGAGACTGAAAAGAGGATAGAGGAGTGAATGCTGGATGGGAAGGCGCTTACTGCTCCCGATCGTTGCCCAGCCGGACGGCGATGTTCACGTAGTCCTCGCGGTCCTTGGCCACCAGTTCGGGCACGCCGAGCGCGTGCAGTTGGCTCGAGGCGACACGCGAGGCCAACGTTTCGACTGAAAGCGGCAAGGGAAGGAATGAGAACAATCCATCAGTAGAGAAACGTACGCGGCAAAGTGACCATCGGGGTGCCCGTCCACAGGATGTCCATCCCGGTTGTGTGCCCGTTGCAAAGCGGCGTGTCGAGGCACACGTCCGCCAGCTGCCCGCGCCGCACGTGCTCCTCTTTGGCGGCGACGTTCGAGAAGATCACGCGGCCGGGCTCCACGCCGCGCTCCGCGCAGAACTTCTGCACGTTCGGTTCGCCGTGGAAGGGGAAGCGAAGCAGCCAGAGGACGGACTTCGGCACGCGCTTCAGGATCTCGCACCACTTCTCCAGCGTGTGCGGGTCGATCTTGTAGAGCTGGTTGAAGTTGCAGTAGACGATCGCGTCCTCCGGGTAGTCCGTACCTGCAAACCAAGTGATGAGAGCATACAGAAGTGGAGAACACTTACTGTTGCCGGGAAGTCACGAGAATCGTGTGCGGGACCTCCTCGCCGGTCGCCGCTTTCATGTGCGTCTGGAAAGAAAGCAATGATTGAAGAAGGCGGAAGGAGAACTCACCTGGTTGAGAGTCGTGAGGCCGTTCTGAACGGGCACTCCTTCCACACTCGCCGCGATCATCCCGCTACCGATCATCTGCTTGACGGGCTCGGTGGTCGGCACCTCGACGATCGGGAGCACGACGGCCGTCTTCTTCACCTCCTTGTCGGGGCCGTGCGAGACCTCCGCCTCGCGCACGAGCGGCCTCGCACCTCCGCCTTCTCGAGCAGCGGCTGCAGGTTGGTCGCGTTGACGACCGTCACGGTGTCCTTGTGGGCGGTCTCGGAAGAGGTGCTGCGGTCCTTGAGGATGACGCGCTCGGTGAGGTGCTTGAGCATTTGGGCGTGATCGCCAATGAAGAACGTGTGCGGCATGTACGCGAGCTTCTCCGTGTAGGCGTACGCCAGCTCCAGCGGCGACGTGACCGCGTCCGTCACGATGTAGTCCATGAAGGGGCGCTCCGGACGAGCCCGGGTATCTGAACGAAGAGGAAATGAAGAAGGAAGGGATAGAAGGAGCCCTCACCCAAGCCACATGATCTGGACGGGCGCGGGCCGGAGGGCGAAGATCTCGTTGCGGGCGCCCTTCGTGTAGCCGTTCATGTTCACGAGCAGGTCGATCCCGTCCTTGTGGATGCGGTCGGCGGCGAGTCCGTTGTCGGGGATCTCGCTCAGGTCCACGAAGTGCTCGCTCTCGTTCATCAGCTTCTGACGGAAGTTCGTGCCGTCGTTGGCGGAGAGCGCGTAGCAGAAGATCTCCACGCGGCTCCGATCGTGCATGCCGGGGATGGACTGCATCAAGTGGGAGGTGGGGTGGTTGCCGAAGTCGCTGGAGACGTAGCCGATCCGCAGCCGCCGCCCCTCCAGCTTGTTCGTGAAGGAGTACGGCGGCTTGTGAAGGACGGCCACCTTCTCGATGCACAGCTGCGCGTGCTTGGCCGCGATCCCGATCCGTTGGGCGTGCGTGAGCGGGTAGAGCATCGAGTGGTGCGGGTGTACGGACGGGAGGCGTTTCCGCTTCAGCTGCTCGTCCACCAGCTGCACGATCTTCTCCATCCGCTGGTCGTAGTTGCTCCAGTCGCACACGATCTGCAGGCAGTGGCTGAGGTTGCAGAACGCGTCCGGGAAGTCGGTCTAGGCGGAAGGAGTGGGTTACAAGCGGTCAAACACAAGCAGGATACCTTCAGCCGAAGGGCGGTCGTGTACGATTCGATCGCTGCGGGGATGTTGCCCGAGTCCTTGTGGATGGAGCCGAGATTCGAATGGGCGTCAGCAAAGCCTGAACAACGCAAGAAGTCAATGCAATTCGAACGAAAGACGGAGCTCACCGGGATTCAAGTTGGATCGCTCTCGAGTAGCACTGCAGAGCGCCCGCGACGTCGCCCATCTCCTTCAGCGTGTTGCCGAGGTTCGCTGCAAACGAAAGGCGTTCGATGAATGAGATGAAGGCAACCCCACAATAAGCGTCCGAGAAGCCGGGGGAGATGGCAATTGCCCGCTGGTAGTGCGTGATCGCTTCTTGCAGGTGGCCTTGCTGTTGGAGGATGGACGCCAAATTGGAGTGGGCGGCGGCGAAGTCGGGGTAGACCTCGAGGGCCTTCATGTAGAGCGCGGTCGCTTCCTCGATCTTGCCCTGCTCCCTGCGGATGTTCGCGAGGTTGTTCAGCGAGTCGGGATGATTCGGGCACTGCTCGAGGGCGCGTCCGTAGGCCGCTTCGGCTTCTGCCACCATTCCCTTCTCCTGAACACGAGCATCGATTAGAAGGGCTGATAGCGTTGGAAAACGAACCTTGTAGGCATTTGCGAGGTTGCAGAAAGCGTCCGGGAACGTCGGCTGCCTAAATTTCAAGAGGTTTTCTTCGATTGAGAGTGAAAACACCCGAACAGTGCGATGGCCCTCTTGTACGTCTCGATGGCCTGATCGATCTTCCTGCACGATTCGGGGGTGATTCGGAAAAGATGAACAAGCACTCACCCCTGCTCGTAGTGGACACACGCCAGTTGGACCCAACAGACACGGCGTGGTTGGGGTTCAAGGGCCAACGCTCGGAGGTAGGCGGACACCGCCCGGTCGAAGATGCGCGCCTCCTTGAACACCTGCAAGCAATGAGCGGTCAGGAGTGGACGGGAGAAGAGTGAACGCACGTTGCCGAGATTGACGAGGGCATCGAAGAAGTTCGGGTCGAGCGACTGCAATCAGAAGACGATTACTTCATCAAGGACGAGCTCGCTCACGATCGCTTTTTCAAAGTGGTGAATCGCGAGCCACACCTCGCCTTGCGCGTTGAACACGCAGCCGAGGTTGCTCCAGGCAACGCTGAAGTGCGGCTGCGTCTCGATGGCCTTCAGGTAGCAGACCTGCAACGACGAGGGTGAACGGATTCAAGCAAGCGGAAGAACTCACTTTCGCCTCCTCGTACCGCCCCATCGCCTTGAAGAGGTTCCCGAGGTCGTTCCTCACGCAGTAGAGCTCGGGGTTGTACTGCAGGGCGTTCAGGTAGGCGGTCACCGCCTGCTCGAGATCCCCGTACGCGACGAGAGCGGCGGCGAGATTGATGTAGCCGTCGATGAAGTCGTGTTTCAGCTGTTCGAAGGGATGATGATCAAGCGAATGTGAAGCGAAGGAACTCACTTGAACGGCCAGCCGGTAGTTTTCCAACGCGCCCGCCAGATCGCCGCGTTGTTTCAGCACGTTCCCGATGTTGCTGAAGGCCTCCGCGCAACGCGGGTTGATGTTTGTGGCCAGCGTGGAGAAGTGCATCGACCTGAACACAAGGGAGTACGCACGAACGATCAGCAGAGAGAACCCACTTGTCGAAGTTCTTCAGCTGGAAGTGGATCGAAGAGAGGAGTAGCAAGCGAGGAGATGTTCTGCGGGTCGGTGGCCAGCACCGTCTGGCAGTGCTTCTCGGCCGCCGCGTAGTTTGCCGCCTGGTACTCCCGATGCGCGAGGTCCAGGAAGCCTGCAGAACGAAGGAGGTTGAGAAGAGGCGAGCGAGTGGATGGACTCACCGTTCGCGTCCAGGTTCTGCGTGGCCGTCGAGAACGGGGCGGTGGTGCTCGCGACGACCATCACGGGATTCCCGGCGAAGTTGAGGAGTTGATTCGAGACGGCCGCCGCCGCCGTGTTGCTCGCCGAGGGCGCGAGTCCGCCGGCGAACTGCGGCTGGACGGTGCCGACGACGAACGGCGCCTTCGGGACGGCGCTGCTCAACGCCTGCTGCATCGAAAGGCCGGCGCTCTGCGCGTTGCTCAGCAGGCTCACATTCTGGAGCATCTGCGTGGGCGGCATCGGCAGGTACTGCGGCTGCTGCTGCATGAGGGCGGCGGCAGCGGCGGGATTTGCGGCGAGGGCGTTGGCGGCCACCAGTTGCTGCAAGCAGGAGAGGGATGAGTGGACGGACTTGTGGAGCGGAACGCACCTTGTCGAACTGGTTAGGAGGCAGGATGTAGAGGCGGGAGGGGTCCATGTCGACGGCTTAGTGTCTTCGTTGTCCGTCTCTCCCTTGGTCCATGAATTTTCTTCTCGTGCGTGCGGGTGAGGAGTGCGGCGCCGTTGGGAGGACGGCGGGTGCACGGCTGGAAGCGAGAAGGCGGTTGGGGTCGGCGGCCGAATGCACGAACGAACGACGACAATCAAGCGCCCCCAACACTGCGATCCCCCGCCCCCCGCCTCGATCGGCCGATTCGGAGGGGATTCCGTTCGTTTTGGAGGATTCCGATCTTCGAATCGGCCGAACGACCCGCAAATCCACGCGCTCGCCACGTTTCCTCCTCGTGCTTTTCACGTGATCCCGCTCCTCCCGATTGGCCGCCAAGGGGACGAGTGTTTGGAGGCAAAATCGATGAGTTCTTCGGCGATCTCGTGGCCAATCGGAAGTGCGCGGAAGTCGGAAGAATCAAACGCGTTTATTTCGCGAAACACTTCAACATTTGAAGGACGCGAACGAACGACTGTTCCGGGGACATCGACCGCCTTTTTGCACACCAAATTCCCTTCTTTTGATACAAACCAGCAGGCAGGTCGATGGCCCCGAAAGGTCGTCCTTTCGTGCGGGAGTGAGGAGAGAAGAATGGTCGGGAATCTTCGGCCTTTCGCTCGGATCTTTCGGGCCAAAAGCCGTGCAAGCGAGCTAATCCTTTCGTCCGTTGAGCGAACGTGGCCGAAGACTCCCGCCCGTAAACAATGGAGAGGAACACGCGCCATGAGGAACACGAACAAGCGGGCGATCGGCCGACTTCTTGCGAACTTCGGCCCGAATCGCCCCGAACACGCGCAGAAGAGCGAGAGAGAACACGCCAGAGAGAGAGAGAGGTGGGCGGAAGACGGAGAAGAAGGCCGCCGCTTTCAACGTGGAGTTCAACGGAAATCGGCGGTCTTCCCCTCCTTCCTCCGGTCGTTCGAATGTTGAAGTGATTGCGGACAAACGCGAATGTTCTCGACGATCCCGCGGAAAGCACGCGGTCAAAACGCGACGCTCACGATCGTTTGCGCGAACCGAAGGCACACGAACAGAACGAAGAGCCTACCGTCGACGTTCCCGGCCATTTCCATCGGGGATCTCCGCAACGAGCTCGTCCTCGAGGGGGTGCTAAACGAGGGGATGCACGAACAGCACGTGGATCTCGCTGGAACACGGGAACACGGCCGAAAGGAAGAGAAAAACAAGACGGCGATCGTATTTGCCGCCGCTCCGCCCGTCGCCCTTCGCTCCGCCGAGCTCCGCGTGCCGCGTGTTGTTGTTGACGGGCGGGATCGGTGCTCGAGCGGGAGTCCGCAGAAGTCCGGGAGTGGAGGGTCGGGGGGCGGGGGAGGAACGACCATCTTCCAGCGATACACGGAGAGTATTCCGCCCGCTTTCCTCCACCTCGTCGTCGTTTTTGTCCGTCCGGGTTTCCCCCTCTTGCGCACGCACACGATTTGGCTGATCTCCGCATGGGCGGCGGACGTCAAACGAAGAGCGGGAGGCGGGCGGGCAGCGGGCGACGACGCGAGTGGATCGCGGAGGAAAAGAAAAAGAGGACCGGGAGCCCCGGAGCGCGGCATTGCGTGAGGGGCGCAAACGGGCAGACACTCGAGCCGTCCAGGCGGTCGGGCGAGAGAGCGCCGGGCGGGCGGAGGGCGGCCGGTTGGCGGAGACGGCGGCGAGAGACCCACGCGGCGGACGTCCGACCGTCGACTCGGCAGAGAAACGCGGGCGAACACACGCACCGGGCGGGTCGCCTGCAACGCCGCGTGTTTTTTGCTTGCCGCCGCCGCCTGCTCGTCTTTCCGCCCGCCCGTCCGCGTCGCTCATTTCATTTTCGCCCGCCGCCCGAGCAAAAAACCTCCAAAACAGCGCCCCGCAGCCGCCCGCCCCGCTCCGGCTTCTTCTCGACGTCCGTCCCCCGCCCGTCGGTTGCCGAAAACAACGCCGCCGGGCGGGGAGTGACGACAAACAACACACGAAATCGACGTCCCGCACAAGCACCTTCCTCGCACTAATGCCGAGCGGAATGCGGCTTCGAAGGAACATTCTCGAGTTTATTTACAGAGTGAAGAGTAAAGCTAGTGGATTGGAAGGAAGGAAGGAAGAGAGGATCAAATCCAGTTGGACAACGAGACCAAAACGACGCCGATGCAGCCGATCGTGATGCCGGCAGCCAGGATGAGGAAGTTCCGGGTGCCCTGCAAACAGACCGGGGGATGAAAGGGAGGCCGGAGGACGTACTTTGATCGAGCGAAACACAAAGATGTCCAGCAGCACTCCGATGATCGGGGGCAGCTGCAAAGAGCGCACTCGTTCGTGGTCGTCGATCTTTGCTCTCCGAACTCACCCGAGCGATGACCGGCCAGCTGATCACTTCGGGAGTGACCTCCGTGCTCAACACGAGCAGCGACATGGCCGCCGCCCAAAGGATTCCGTAGCCAATGGACGGCAGCACGAGAGCGCCCCGGATGAACGCTCGATCTCGTTTGATGCCCGCGTAGATCGCGAAATAGAGGAGACCGAAGATGAAGGTCGTCGAGTAGTAGGAGAAAGAGGTAATCCACGGCTGAAAGAAGTGCTCGTTGCACGCAGCTCTCATGTTTGCTCACTGTGTCTTGATTTCTCCGGGTAGTTCTCCTTGATGTACGTGATCGGGGCGAGTTGGAGGCCGAGCAGAAGTCCGTGGGCTACCGCAAGAAACACGTAACTAAAAGAAACAATCGATTGCTGCTTGTCCTTCAGAAGCGAACAATAGTTTCTGTTTGGAGATGCTGAAACGTGCGGCCGGATGATCGGCCCGCCTTCTCGACGTCCCCGCGGCTCCCCGAATCGCTCGCGTTCTCCGTCCGAACGAGCACGAAGATGACGCCGCTGATCAACGTCAAGACGAGGCCGCCGTAGTTCATCGGCTCGCTGCGGACTTTTTGCGCGTGTGTTCCGAAGAGACCGAAGCGGGCCACACACCAGCCGACCATCACCTGAAACAAGGCCATCAAAAGAAGGCAGAGATGAGGATCCTCACTTGTACGCTGGCCCAAATCAGCATGCCTGTAGTAGTCAAACGTTGGTATCTCCATATAAATTTTGGCTGCAACGTACCCAGACCGACGCCCAGCTCGCTGCTGATGATCGGAATGGCCAGGCAGCCGGCTGCAAGCACAAACATTTCTCGCATCCCCCTCCCGCCGCTCACCAGTGCCGTAAAAGAAGCCGGAGAGCCCCGCAATCCACTCGAAAGGTGGGAAGCCGCGGATGATGTTGATCACGAAGCCGACGGCGAAGATCGTGGCGCATTGGATGAACTGGACGAACATTCCGTCTGCAGCGAGCAAATTTAAGAGATGAGGGAGTGTTGTCCATCCACTCACCTCCGCAATCACTCCACTTCAACGGCAGGAAAGGAGCAGCCGAAGCACACGCAGGCGCCCAGCATGGCCGCGTAGCCGAGGATCTCCTGGCCGGTGGACGGCAGGGCGGCGGCGGTCGATGAAAGAACCTCCGTCGTGTTCATCCCTGCTGCGGAAGGATCGAAGTGAGCGATTCGGCGGCGTGCACGGAAGTTAAAAACGATCCGATTTCGCCCCAATGTTTGCCCTCCGCTTCCGGGAATCGAGACGCCGAACGGGTGGGCGCAAGAGTGCGGAAAGGAGTCGATTCTGAGCGAGAGGCCCTCGATCGCCTCAAGATGGCGGATTAGAAACCCTCGAGCTGTCGATCGGGGTGCTCGCCCCGAGTGCAAATGACGTGCACGCGGCTACTTTGAGCAAACAGCGGAGCGGGAGGAAACAATCGAGTGTTCGAATGAAGAAGCTCGCCGTCCATCCCGCCCGCGGGGAAGCGGCGTGTTTGGAGCGTCAAAAATCATTTCGCCGAGCGGAACGCGCGACTCCAAAGGAAAACACCCGAACCCGAAGTTGAAAACACGCCCGCCCGTCCGCGAGGATCAACGATCGACCGCCGCCTTCGCTCCTTCCTGTTTTATTCATGGCTTTCCCACTTGTTCGATGCCCCTTCAAGAAGATTATTCCGCGTGCAAATGCAGAACAAAAGAATCCTCCCGTTCGCCGTCTCTAATCGGAAAGAAGCAGTTCAAATGAAGAGAATCGCCTGCAAATGACAAGACGACGATAAGGGAAACGGAAGGACAAGAAGTGAACACGGCAGAACACACTTGAAACTAATGCTTGACTGTGCAAAGTGCAAAGGGGAAACTTTGCAATTGAGAACGTCGCCGAGTGAGTCGTTCTGTTCGCCCGAGTGTTTCCGTTGACAAAACGAGCAAAGTGCACCTTCGGAACGTTTCCGACTTCGTTGGCGAAAAACTGGAGTGTTGAACAAACAACACAAAAGTGAGCAGGCGGGTATGCAAACTGAAAAGAAATCCGTTGGTGGGGCCACTAAACTCATTTCTTTCGTTTTGCACCCGAACCGACCAGCCGACCGCCCGAAATGTCCGCCGCCGCCGCCCTGGACCTGGACGAGTT